>VDFB02213346.1:0-21445 GCA_007258455.2 Sequoia sempervirens
CTCGAGGTAGAATCACTCCAACTAGCTAGGGATAATCTCTCAGATTCAAAACTAGTGATTTGATGAGGGTTTTCATCCTCAACCAATCCTCAAAAGAACTCTCCATTCAATTCTACAACATCCTGTTATGTGTGCAATCTTAAATAATACAAATGAGAGCTCCAAACCCCCTTTTATAGTTTTTTCGCTATTTTTTGAAAAGAAAAAAAAAATCATTGCTTTTTTGAAAAAGCACTTTTTTGCTTTTCCGTTGCTTTTTCAATTTTTTTGCTTGTTTTTTCTTTTCATTTGCTTTAAAAAAAATTATTGCTTTTTGAAAAAGCACTTTTTGCTTCCATTAGCACGCAATTTCTTTTTGTTTTCATTGCATTTTTTGAAAAGTATTTTTGTTTTTCCCCAACAAAATATTTTTGTTTTTTTTCCCCAAAAGTAGTTGTTTTTGTTTTATTTTTAAAATAATTTCATGTTGAAGTCCCTTTTTACACTAGATGTCCATTTGAGGGGACATAACATAAATTTATTAAATTAAAACACTAAAATAAATATTATAACATTAACTTTAAAACTTTTGTGTAATAGTTGAAATAATCCAAACCATTTTGGAGAAAACACCACTAAGGCACCAAAAACTGAAACTAATCACAACAAGAAGAAGCTGATGTTGAAGAATGATATCAGGTGTGCCAAAATAGACACTAAAAATAGTAGTATTCTCCAAGAACTGTGGAGAACAACCAAGAAGGCCCAAAATGCTACAAAGAGCATCATCACAAACTTGAAATCCAATTGAACTCCACACCACCATCAAACGCTAAGAAAACCCTAATTTGAGCTTTCCAAGAATGTTGAACTCTCCTAGCTCACTTAGAAAACCTTGAAAGTTGGCAAACACTTACAAAATAGTATGATGTAAAATAGAGACATTATTACATTGTTGATTAATGAGTAATTACATAAATTATGAAGGATTTTCTTGGAATTTTGGATACAAAATATCCATTAGAACTATTATATTCTATATGGAGTACTTTGCTTTGACATAACTATTTGATAGCCATTGTATAATTTTAATTTTTTAGATCTTAACATTATTGTTTTTGTATAGTCTTGTTCTTGAAGTCTTACTTTATTTCTTCTTTTCAACATTTTAGTCTATAGGTAACTCTTTAATTGGGTGTAGACAAAGGGGGCAATGAAACATTATTACTACACATTTATTTTATTCAATCCAATAAAAAATTAAAATTGATAATTGAATAACAATGGTCATCTTCTTGATATTACAAATTAGTAAAGTAGATACAATCTTTAATGGATATGTTAAAATAATTTAGCCAAAAAAAATGTATGACAAACATGACTATTTATATATGTATCTATCAACCATCCAATAACATTTTAAAATATTTTTACTAAAATTTGTGATAGTAAGATGCTAAAAATTCTCAACTAAATTTTTTAACATTAATTATTCATATATAATTTTAAAAACTTACTAATTTTGTTAAATAAACCCTCCATAAAGCCATATCCTATGGATAACTTCTTAGATTCAAAATGCCTTACCTATGCCACACTACATTGAAAGTCGATAGAAACATCCTTTCCTTACTTGCAAAGTCATTCTTAGAGTGCGGTCCCATGGAGGGGGGCTTCCTTAAAAATCTCAACGGGTGCTGCTTAGATTTTTTAGGAATATTTTAAAGTACATGGTCCCATGGATTTTAGTTGCAATTCTGCTTAAAAATTTAAGCTCTTAAATATAGGGAAGCTGGTGATCCCATGAATTTAGTAGTGCACTGCTGCTTAAAATTTTAAGCTCCGAAATATGAGGAAGCTGGTGGTCCCATGGATTTAATGTTGCAATTCTACTTAAAAATTTAAGCTCAGAATTTTTTTTTTCTATTTTTTAATTTCTTGTGTTTGAGATGTGCGACAAATGGCACACAAAACTCCTAAGCTGTAGGGGCAATTTCTAGCCCGACCCCATTTTCACCAGCGGAAAGATTCATCCCTTACTGTAGGGGCTCCTATTTTTCTGGAAGAGATTCCAATCAATCCCGTAGCACAAATTTTTTTTTTTCCATGGGACCTCCTGCTCCACGAAAATAGAAGCCCAAGCCCCCCATGGGACCATGCAGTTACCATTTTCGCATGCATTCTGAAACACAGATTAAAATTTATAGAAATGTGCTTCAAGTTGGGAAATAGAACAATTTTTACTAACACTAAATGACCTGATAGAAACATCCTTTCCTTACCTGCAAATTTATAGAAATGTGCTTCAAGTTGGGAGATAGAACAATTTTTACTAACACTAAATGACCTGATAGAAACATCCTTTCCTTACCTGCAAAGTCATTCTTACCATTTTCGCATGCATTCTGAAACACACAGATTAAAATTTATAGAAATGTGCTTCAAGTTGGGAGATAGAACAATTTTTACTAACACTAAATGACCTGACAAGTACAGCTTTTTGAGACATGGTCAATGCATCTCCATATAATGCATGCGACGGGAGGCGTGGGATCAATGTTGTGGGCGCGTTTCATTGTTGGTTGCTTTTGTCATTTTTCATTTCAATTCCTTCTCCATTAGCCATGGCTGCATCTGCAGATTCACCAGCTTACCAATGCAAGGAAGATGAGAACGCAGAGAACGCCCATCTGGGTATCTGCCCATCTCAATATTTTGCTTTAGCGAAAACTCCTCCATTGATTTATGAAACCATGAGGCTGAGAGAGATTGCAGTGGATTACACCCCTAAGGTCTGCCATCACAAGCCCGAGGAAGAAGAAATTGCCATCACATTTGATGAGAGAGGAGGAGCAAGATGGAGAACATTGAGGAAATACAGATACGGCAGTTTCAGTTCAAGAGTTAAGTGCCCAGATGGAGACACCAGTGGACTAAACTGCAGTTTTTATCTCTCATCCCTGGAAGGAGACAAGACCCAAGATGAGATTGACTTTGAATTCCTAGGCAAGGACAAGGGAATTGTACAAACTAACTTTTACACAGAGGGCACTGGGAACAGGGAACAGATCCATCAGCTTGGATTTGATTGCTCCGGGGACTTCCATGAGTATTCTATCAGATGGGGACCTGAAAGGATTCAATGGTTGATTGATGGGAAGATTGTGAGGAGTGATGTGGCCAAAGAAGGAGAGAGATTTCCTTCCAAATCCATGTTTTTGTATGCCTCTGTGTGGAATGCAAGCTACATTGATGAGGGCAGGTGGGCAGGACATTATTCTGGTCATCATGCTCCTTACGTTTGCAGATACAAAGATGTCCACATTCCTGTTGATTCAGAAGAATAATTGTTCTGCCCGAATAATCTATCTGCGGCTACCCTAGTCTTATCTCGAAGGCATCTATGAGAATAGCAATTAGCTCTCATAACTCCTTGCAGTCTGCCTTGTCCTATATTTTAATGTAGACTCTGTAATTTCTTTCGAAGATTTAGTTGTTTCGCAGATCCATTCCTTGTTCAGTTTTCTTTCTAGATCCACTGACCTCTTCTGGTCATTAGTGGATATTAATAATGTTTTCGGTTTTTTCAAAAGCACATTAATAGTATCCGGGCTGCCCAAGAGGAAATTGGATCAGCTGATAGCCTGGCGTTAATCGTCTCCACTCAATAATGTTGGTTTCTTTCTGTTTCTTATATAAATGGATTGAGTTTTCCTGTGTCCTGTTTCTGGATCACATTTCAATTGATACTCATCATGCTTGCTTGGATCTATATGATTATTGGCATGTTCTTTGTAAAAATGTTATATGAACATTCCATACTATAAAAATGAGATGATCTGTTCACCTTTGTCTTTATTTGTAATCATTTGCTTCTCAGGCAAAATATTTCACACAATGCTGTCTGCAACTTTGTTGCCTAGCCAGTAATTTTCTGATTACTTTTGAAATGAAGTGGTTTTCACGGGTGTCCAAGATTGCTTATTAGTGAAGGAAAATGTAATGATTTTGTAGTTTATCAAACTGTTTACGCAAGAGAAAGGACCAAGAAGTTCATTTTTAAGCTCTTGGCAGTTACTGAATATTGAGAGTGCTTCTGGATGTAATCATGTGTTTATTTTTATTTTTACCACCAACAAAGTGAAAGTCGATCATCATCAGAATGAGGAAAAACTTGATGAATGGATCACAGAGTGTGATCTGAAACATTATGATAAAAATCACCACAATTACATCTATAAGTACATTGAGTCACCATCATAGACTGTGGCAGTCTCAAAATATCATGTGCTACTGAAAAGTTTGCAATATTCCCATTGAGCTAAAAGAATTTGGGTACCTTATTTCTTCTTCAGAATATTTCAAAGAATGTTTGTAATATTTCAACTCTAAATAAAATTGCACAGACCAGGTTGAAATTTTCCATTCAAGCACGCTGGCTGAGAACAGATCTGGTCTTAATGTGAAGAAGATTCAATTCCGATCATGACAGATTACCGAAAATTAACTAGGATACGTTAAATTCTAGAATTAGCAACACATTTAAATTAAAGGAAAAGATGTATCGCAAATAGGCCGCTTTGCTTGTCATGGATACAGATGTTCTTAGAAAAGTATTAAGGTTGAAGTTTAATCCTTCCTGAATCCTATGAGATGTGACAACTTTTGACTGTTATTCTTATCTATTGCAAAAATTAGGGAGCCGACTCACTCCGAGGGAGTCTGTCATTTGAATTAAAGCTTATACATGTCAGGCCTGGGAATGAAATGTATAAAATATTGAAAAATGAAATGCAGGGAATCAAACAACCGAAAAATATTTAATGAATTAGAATGTACATATTTAACAATATGAAAAATGACTGTTCAGCTTCTAGTGTAGCTAAGAAATAAAAAAATATAAAATATTATCCTACTACTCTTAAGATTATGTATATTATTGTGACATTTCTCTTGAATCTTAAAGGATAGTTGTAAAACCACTATTTGTGTTGTGCATCGGATAACTTGTTTATGGTGGCTCATTTGTTTGATACAAAACTCTAGTGTTCTACAAAAGATTTTGCTTTAGTGAACTTTTTTTTTTTGCAATTTTTCAAGAACCAAGATATGGACCTGGTAAAGACCTGAATTTGTTTTCTCAAGTAGACTCAACATTCTAGGATGCTATATCTCATTTTGAAAGAATATTGCATCCATTTGTTGTAAAAAATTTCACCACCATTCATTCTATGGTTTGAGTGATAGAAATTTGTAGAAGGTTGTTCAACTTTTCTCTTTGTCACTTCTATAATTGAAAAATGTAGAACCTAGACTGGTTGCACCAATGAGTAGTTCAAAAGTGTGCCAAGTACACCATGTGACTTGAAAATTGGATAACACAAAAGTGTGCTAAAACGTGCATTGAATGACTTCACTTTCTGTCAAGCTAAAAATGTGAACCACTTGTCATTCACAATCATGTTGACTGTAATGATCTAACCCAATTTCTATACCAATTTGTTGTCACTTTTCACAGTTTCATTGTTCAGACATTTCGTCAAACAGTTTGCAGGCATCTCATTTGAATGCATAATTTGATACATTGTTGATAAAATTCCCACAATAGATTACCACAGAAATATTGTTTCCATAACAAGTTTTATTTACAAAATATCGAACATTGCACACCATTGATACCACATAAAAATACATTGCAATGGCTGGTTTAACTGATACATTCAGAAATATATTTATATATATCAGTTTGAATACAAAATAAAATATTATTTCTGACCTCTGAATGCACTGTTGGCAGCTCAAACCAATGTATAGCAGTTCCTTATGCCTTCATCAATTTGTGCTGCACACCCCAAGAATGGTACAACTTCAAATTATTTATAACACCTTCAACAGCTTCGACTCCTTTGGTAGATTTTTGACCTTGGTTGCCTATTCTAGGTGCCACGTCACCCTCCAATGGGTTCAAATAGCTTGTACGACACTCTAAGGAATTGAGCATTTTCTAATATGCGCGCGCAGTAACTCTTCATTAAGAGGCTGCAATTCATTTAGAAGGCAGCGGTTGAGGTAAATAAGGGTAGGGTCCCATGGGGAGGCGCTTGCTCAAAAATCTCAGTGGGTGCTGCTGAGAGTTTTTTGGAATTTTTTAAAGCTGGCGGTCCCATGAACTTACCAACACTATCCGGCTTAAAATGTTAAGCTCCAAATTTTAAGGAAGCTGGTGATCCCATGAAGTGTGGCCCAGCTTAAACATTAACCTCCATAATTTAAGGAAGCTAGTGTTCTCATGAATTTTACTTTTAATATTTTTAAATATTTTTTTATTTCACAATATAAAAAGAAATATTTTAATCAATTGAAAACTACGTGATGGTATTTGTTTACGTTTGTGTGTATATCTATTTTATTAAATTTTTTATCATCTTCTATTGCAATTTTTGCTATGTCAACAAGTTACTTACAACTGAGGATTGGTGTGCAATGGGTACGCCATAGATGAGTGGAAGGTCAATTAATAAAAAAGGTTTGTGTATATTATGTCCAACATTATTTTATTATCAATATTTTTTAGAAATATTATTCTTATAAATATATTGTTATCCATAATATTTATTCCAACACAACTAAGTCGATCCCAACTCTTCGTCTTAAGTTTGATGGTATATTCATCACTTTTTAACTAATTTATCTTCAATATTTATTCCAACACAACTAAGTCAATCCCAACTCTTCGTCTTAAATTTGATGGTATATTCATCACTTTTCACATTTGATAAGTTACAACTCGATTTTAATTCTTTCTGGAAGTATAAATACTTCAATCCCACTGACATGTAAAATTCAATAGTATTTGTTGAAACTTCATATATAATAATTCATTTATGACTTATGTTCATTATGGCTTTACCTTTTTTCTATACCATGTTCAGTTAACATTTTATATACGTCCAAAGTGGCCTTAAACCATTTTGTGGTTCCCATGCATCAAAAGCAAGTTTGAAACAAATGCTGTAAAAGATTACTTGATCAAAAAAAAAATCTAACCCTTGATCCAATGAATTGATTCCACAGAATCCTTCAGAATTTTTATTTTTTGGAATAACTTTTGGCTTCATAATCTCTACTCTATAAACTTGAAAAAACAAAGAAAAGAGATAATCATGCCTATTTTAAATGAGGATGTCTACTAGCTCTGTCTCAATTGCAATTCAATATAAGTTGCAACACTTGAAATTTATACATATAGCCAATTTTTTGGATCCAAGTTATAGATTTGATAAAACTAGCTTTCAGCCACACTAGAGCAAACCATAGAGCTCCACCACTGTGATGTCCCCGCTCTAGTCAGTTCTTGGGAACAGTGTGTTAGCCTTTTTCTTGGACCCTTGTGGGCTAACTAGATTGGTTAGAGGGTCAGTGATATTTTCTAGAGGAGTTGGTCGTTCTCTTTTTCAGAGCTCAGTGATTGGTTCATAGTAGGCGTTGGTAGTTCAGGGGTTGACAGCTTCTGAAGGCACGAGAATATTTGGAGTATTGAGAGAGTTATGGATTTTTAAGTGATTTAAGTCAATTATTTAACTTAATGTTTTTTTTATAAAATAAAATTGACTTTATATATTTTATATCACTTAAATATTACATAAAGGTGATTTAAAATTAAATCACTTATGCATTAAAGTGGGCACCCAAATATTTAACTTGTAAATATTGAAAAGGTAATTTAAATATGATTTAAAATATTTAAATGTTGCAAGTGGCGTATTTTCTTGGAAATGCGTGCCTTTTGAGATATAAGGCATTTTGGGCAATGAGAAATTCATTCATGATTATTTCAACTTTTCCTTTGAGGTTTTCTTTTGCTTTCCTCTGTGATCAGGGTTTGTGCAATATTTCCATTGGAGAAAGATCTCTTCGATGTTGAGCATTTTTGAGACTGTGAGAGACCAGTTGAATTAGCGCAACTGTGAGGGCTTCATTCACAGGTTCTACATGCTTCAAACAGAGTTTTATCATTCAGTTTATTCTTGTTTGCAATAAGGAAGGGGGTTTCTACACTTGAGGCGTCTTCTTCAACAATTCAATAGCTTACAGCTTTGGCTCTTTAGCATTCTACTTGGGCCGTACTTTTGCATTGGTAAATGTGCCTATTTGGGAAGGCATGTGAAGAAACTAGTTGAAACGCTTTTCTCTTGACTTTCTTTTGTGTTCCTTTCTTGGCGTCTACCTCTCTCAGGGGATTGTATCCTATTTTGGAGTGGGAGAAGTCAGATCTGGAGCCTAGGAGTGCATACTTGTCAGTTTTCATCAATTTCGACTGGCAAACTAGGATACTTCTTTATTTAATTATTCTGGAGCATTTTGGGTATGTAATTCATTTGCAATCACATTGTATGTATTGCAGAATAACATCTATTACATCCGTTGATCAAAATATTACTATATTGCATTTTTATGAGCTTTTATATGATGTGCCCCTTCTCTCTTGTCTACACACTTTTCTTAAAAAACTAAAAAAACACAATAAGTATTAAGAAAAATACAGGGGTTTGAGTTGTGAGCCAACAAGGCTCATCACAGTGGTATCAGAGCTTTGATCCTGCCATCCTGGAGGGTTAGCAACTTCTATGCGGTTACATCAGAACAAATTTGACAGGTACTACTCACGCAGGGGTCCTGGTTATCAGAGAAGTACTTTTGAACTGTTTCTAGCATTTCCATTTGACGAACAAGACGAAGATTTAGAGTTGGATAACATGGCTGACAGAGATGAGGAAGGACCATACAAGAACCATATTAATGATGAGGACAGGGAGGCCAGAGATGTACTAAGAGGCCTTGTTGTAGGACAGGAGCAGATGGCGAACATCCTCCAGCAGCTAAGTACCAACATCCAAAATTTGAGCATTCAGAGAAGGCTGAATTGGGATCCGCATCAGGAAGGTAGTGTACATGGAGATAGACAGAGGATAGTTACTCCAGTACGCACTTATGACAGGCCTACTCGGCCAACTTTTATCAGAAATGATCTTGTTGAGGAGAATGTGGCTGAGAGAGGTGATGTGAATTTTGCAGATAACATCATGACACAACATGAAGAGTGGGATGCTTTGCCCCAAAGAGTTAAGGATCACCTTAACTTTGATAGATTTCTGAGCCAGAAAAGAGAGCATGGCAAGAACTGGACAAATAGGAGGCTTGAAAACAAGTATAATGATCTAAGGCAGGCTACCAACAAACTTACTTTAACTAATTTTGATGGCAGTGGCAAAGTCACAGCTCAAGCCTGGGTGAGCAAACTAGACACTTTTTTTGACACTACGTCCAATGGCAGAAGAGGATGCCATAAGATTTGCAGCACTTCACCTGGATGGCGTGGCACATGACTAGTGGCACCATGGCATGGTCACACTCCATCATGATAGGATAACTTCTTACCAGGAATTCACTGACAGATTGGTTGAGAGGTTTGACAGGCGTGATCCAGAACTTTACTTCAGAGACCTTGCTCAGCTGAAGCAGTTGGGTAGCTTGGAGTCTTATATTGGTGAGTTTCAGAAGCTCTCGGTTATGGTTACCGGAATCTCAGAGAGGAGACTTGTCATTCTATTTGTAGAAGGTCTCCATGAGCCAATGAAAGGTTGGATCAAGGCATTCGATCCACCTACCTTGCACGAAGCTATGAGAAAAGCTCGTAGCATGGAACTTACAGCTTCACGTGGTAAGTTCACTTCAAATGCAGAAGCATCTTCATCCTATAATGATAGCAAATCAGAATCTAAGAAATCAGAAATTGTTGATGAAAAAATGAAGTTTGCAGCTCCATTGGACCGAGAAACAATAAATGATTTGCATAAAAGGAAGCTATGTTTCTATTGCAAAGCTCCTTATGACCAAAACCACAATTGTCCTCTTAAGCCTAAGGGTACAAATAGACAAATGGAGTGGTTTTATGAGGGTGATGACATTGCTGATTTAACGGACCAACAAGCTGGTTTTAAGGATGGGAGTATGTGATCTATCATTCTCGTCAATGCGAAAAGTGAGAAGATAGAACAGGAGATTTTAGAGGAGGAGAAGCATGAGATGATTCAGGAGGATTATCATTTTGCTTCTAGTTCCATGGGATTAGAGGTGTTTGATTGGGATCAGTACAGTTATGAGGCTCAATTTGTACACAATCCTCTTTATGAGGCAGATGCTACATTGTTTTGTGATAATCCGCTCTTTGAGGTGGATGCTAATTCCACTCTTGACCCTAGTTTAGGGGTGAGCTTCGATCATAGTATCAAAGATTCCATCAGTGCATCGAGATTTCAGACAGAGCTTGTTGAGGAGGTTCATAGTGTGTACATGGTCAGGAATCTACACAATTTTACTTTCAGTTATCATGTACATGACCTGTTTTGGATGCACAATTTTGGTATGCACGTGTTAGACATGTTGGATGATAGCATATCTCGTGCTGTTTTAGGGAGCAGGTGTTGTTAGCGGTTGACTTGCTTTCTTATGAGTTCCTCTCTCCTGTGACAGATGGTGTTGAGATTGACACAGTACAACATGATGATCCAGCTGATCAGATTTGGGAGTTACAGGAGACAGTTAATGACAGTAGGGACATTTCACGACACTATCCTTGGGATCCTGGTGGAGTGGTTGATTCTTTGCTGTTGAGATTGCTTGCGGACAAGCAATTTCAGGGAGGGCGGACTATAATATCCCCTTTTTCAGCATGATCTTGGTTGATGATGGTTAGCCTATTACTCAGACTCTCGTAGGCTGACAGTTCTTGGTTAGGGAATCAGTGGTCGTTTGGTGGGTAATTGACGTTCCCACTCCTTCATTCCAGTATAGGATTTAGTGCAGGCATCTGTAGCAAGTGTTCGCCAGCTTCTGACGGCACAGAAAAATACTGAGTTTGGAGAGAGTAATGATTATTTAAGTGGTTAAGTTAATTATTTAACTTAAATGGAATATTATAAAGTCAAATTGACTTTATAAAAAGATTAAAAAATCGCTTAAATAAATCTAAAAGTGACTTAAGGTTTATAAAGTGATAAATTCAATCACTTAAGTGACTCAAAAGGTGCGCCCACTTCAAAGGTTTAATTTATAACTATTGAAAAGGTAATTAAATACATTTTAATGTATTTAAATGACCAAAAGTACGTTGCTCTTCAAGAAGTGTGTGCCTTATTGCATAAAAGGGAGAAATTGCAAATCAAACTCATCTTTGATCATTTGACTTTGCATAATTTATTCTTCTCTGTGGATTTTTGTCTGAGGACAAGGGTTTCAGGAAAACCTTCATTGGAGATCATCAATTCTTCATTGAATCTGTAATTGTGAGGCTGTGAGATACCAATTGAATGATTACCTGTGAGAGCTTCATCCAGAAGTTCATTTGTGCTTCATTAGATTTCTTTTCAGCAATTTCCAATTTGAAATAAGGCAATAGGCTTCACTTTTGGACGCCATTCTTCTGCAAAGGGTTTGATTCAGAAAGGACTCTCAGGATCTTCAAAAAGTCATACTTTGTTCTTGCTTGGCGTAATCCTTTGGGAAGGCGTGATTCTCCTGCAGGCTAAAACGCCTTCATTTTTGGCTATTTCTTTCTTGTATCCTTGGTGCCTAGCTTCTACAATTTGTTTGCCTTAGTTTCTAGGCTGGAAAAATCATTTTGTAGTCTTCTACGCTTGGATTTGTCAGTTTTCACCATTCTTGGCTGGCAAGTGGATTTATTTTCTTATTTAAATAATCTGGAGCATTTCAGGTATGTTTGAAATTTGTAATCTCTTTGTTTCAGTTATTTAATACCTTATGCACTTCCATTCTGTAAATTTTAGCTCAAATTTGAGTTTTATGAGTATTTATGTGAAATCGCCCCTTCTACTTCTCTCTAGAAATTTCTCTAAAAAACTAAAAAACATAAAAAGATAAGCAAAAATATAGGGGTTTGGGTTGGGAGCCAGCAGGGCTCATCACAACCACATCATGACAATTCAACTCTGAAATAGATACATCCTAAGCTCTCCACACTATTTATTTGATGTACAATATTTACTCGATTATCTTGCATAACCCGTTATGTACAAAAAATATTCAATTATTAATGCATCAAAATTGTACTGTTGTCTATATTTTTTTTATTGGTTATCAACATTTCAAACCTTCAGGATCCTTGAATTGGCTGAGTGGTGAAATGTTGTTAGGATGGGAATCATGAGGCAGTTGACTGATTTTCTCAGTACATGATCTAGCTACTAGCTTTTGCCATGAAGTTTTGAGAGTTGAGCTCTTCTTACTATCAGAAATTAGACATACTTAACTATTTATTTTTCAGATCGGACTCTGTCAAATAACTATGTCAATTGTTTGTTTGTTAATACAGCTGACTCCTGATGACTTTGGTAGTGATAATCAGATTAATCTATTGAAGATAAGTTGATGTGATATTCATATAGATATTCCTACATGAGCTGCCCTTTTCCTCAGAGTTGCATGGAAACGGCTATAGTATCAGATACAGATACAGCAAATTTTCAAGTTCCCCTGATACAACTACAGCTGGATATCACAATATAGAAATATACATATATTTAATTATTAGTATGTCTAAAGGTATGAACATAACTTTTAAAATATTCATTTATATATATTAGTTTAGGATAATTATATTGTTGTATTATGTTACTGTATTTAGTGACATATATATAATTTTGAATGTTTTTTGTATAGCCTAAACTTGACACAACCCAGATCCAATGAATTGATTCCACAAAATCCTTCAGAATTTTTATTTTTTGGAATAACTTTTGGCTTCATAATCTCTACTCTATAAACTTGAAAAACACAGAAAAGAGATAATCACTCCTATTTTAAAAGAGGATGTCTACTAGCTCTGTCTCAATTGCAATACAGTATAAGTTGCAACACTTGAAATTTCTCAAGCTCAATGTTCTTGTGCAAATTATCTGCCTTAAGGCAGATCTCAAAATACTCGCATGAGTTATGCAAGAACATCTAAAACCCATTATTGAGCCAAGGCTCAACCACTCAAACAAAGCCATGTCCATGAATCATATTTTGAAGAAGAGCATATATCTCTACAACAGAATACATGGAAGTATGAAAGAGCTATAACAATTGATAGATAACATTGAAGGAAAAAGTACAGCTCAAGAATACAGCATTTGTTACCAATGGAATGATATTTGACTCTAAATAATGATAGGAATTACATTTGATCATCATTCTTCATGGCAAGCAAATTGTTAATCCATAAGAAGTCACTCTGTAAGAAGATCTTTATATATTGCTTTCAGTCTTAACATTAGTTAACATAATTACATCAACACCAAACTGGTTCTGCATGTCAATAACCCAAGGGAATCAACACCTATTGTTTTAGAATATTCTCATGCCACTAACTAAACACTGTGTCCATGGCTGGGTGCAGCAATTAAAAGATCAGAATTAACACCTTCAAACTTACCTTGAAGCCTTTATGGTTCCTAAATCCTTAAAAGATTTAGGTAGGTACAATTTTAATTGAAATGAATCTATAGACACCACAAATAAAACATGAAACCACTTTTCAAATTCAAAATAATATCAGTAGCAGAAAAGTGCCAAATATTTATTAGCAACAACATGTGATATGATTTGCAATTTCTGTTTAGCCATCAAAAACACCATATCTATCTTCATTGGTCTACTGCTACTGCCTTCAATTGACAGAAAAGATCTTCAGTTCATTTCACCAATAGCCTCAAGAAAAGTTAAATTGCTGATTTTAAGGAAAACACCATAAGAAGAACAACTTGAGAGCAGCACAGTTAATTTTCTATGTAAAGGAGAACTGATATTCCAATGTGCTTATTACCAGCCTCAATGGTTCCTTGTAAAAGGGGATTACAATTTTGAAACTTAGAATAATTTATCAGTATTCTTATGCCTTACAATTAAATGATGTGTATAAGGCATGAGAGATAATCCATAAAGTACAAGTCCATGAAAGGACAATGCATAGTAAACAACTAAAAAACAGTTTAAAACATAGTAATTAATCACCATTTACATTATTCAAATCACCATTTACAAAAGTCATCAATGCTTCATGAGCACTTGTTGCAACTGGATCAGCTAACTCATTGGTTGGCATATTTGTTCCATTATCTACAAAAGCATCATCACATGGAACATCTTCACCTTGCACAACATCTAATGTCATATTATGCAATATACAGCAACAAATAATGGTTTTCGGAAGCACTTCCAAATTTGGATGCCACATTTTTTTTAGCCTTCCAAATGCACGCTCTACCACAATACGTGTTGATGACAACTTAAAATTGTATTCCCTTTGACTACTTGTTAGACCTCCGCTGAAAGGTGTAATTAACCATTTCAACAATGGATACCCACCATCTCCAATAATATACTCTCTTACATTTAATGGGCCAATTGATAGTGGTTGACCATTTAATCTCTGTCCATCTTCACACATTTTATGGAAAAAAGAATTCCGTAGAAGTCTAGAATCATTTACTGAACCAAGCCACCCAGTAAAAATGTCCATGAAATACATATTGCTATCAACAATTGCTTGTAATGACATACTATAGTTATGATCACGATCATACCAATCAGTAGAGCACTCATTAGGTGGAAGATGAAACTGAATGTGAGTTACATCTATAGCTCCACAACAATTTGGAAATCCTTGTTTTAGACGAAAACCTTCTTTTACATGCTCAAGTTTCATGTGATTACTAGGCCATTGGATATGACTTCGAAATTGAATATAAAATATATTGATGAACTTATTTACGACTCTTACCACAATTGACTTTCCACAACCAAACAATTCACGAATGTTAAGCATTGTCATCCCAGATGACAATCGCAAAATTGCAATGGCAACCTGTTTCTCTACTGGAAGGACTCTACTTTTAATAGTTGTAGCAAATGAATATGGTATTTCACCTTGTTTTAGATCATCATTCAGAATTTCACAAATATTTTGAAATAATGCAAGTGGCAACCTGAAAATGCTACGGAATCGTTCATCATCACATCTAACTTGAAAAATGTAGTGGTTCCACCAATGCAAAGAGCGTGGTTTCACATACCACTCCCCCTGAATCCTTCCTTCCCACTAAGAAATAGATAATGTTTCAACATTGTCACTTTCCACCTCGGAAGCTATTGTATGAAGCATTGTTTCCATGTCATCTAATTCCATATTTGGAAATTGTCTTATTTCAGATAACTCTTTTCTTTGTCTCTTATTTTTTTGTTGTATGATGTATGAGTTTTGAAGATCATTCCAAATTTGTAATGCCAATTGAATAATATTTGATGCAGTGGCAAGAAGGAATTTTAGCTTTTTAATTGAAGCGGAATTCATTATGCAATAGTGATGTCCTCCCTGCAAAACCATAGAATAAAAAAAATCAAAACCATTCCAAGTGCATGCAATTATATTAAATCAGAACCTGTCCAAAATAATGAATCGAATAACCAAGGTTTACAAAGAATTATGTAGCACAACCATATGTCTACTGCTCCAGCAAGTTAACTCAATAAAATGCATTTTTTATTCAAAAATAAATATTTAGGAAGATAACAGAATAAAGGACATATAAAATGAAGATTTCTTACTACTGGTTAAACAAGTGCTGGTTAAAAATCTCGGCTTTATGTCTTTAGGTACATGCCAAATCCAGAAATTAAGTTTGATGTATTTACTTTTGCTGGTTGATTGGAATTTAGTTTTACATGAGCCTGGAAGCTCTATAGCAACGCAAACATGTTCAAGCTCAATTTCTTAAAAGTAGACTTGGGTCTGATATTGTTGTTGGGAAATTTCTTGTTGCCATGTATGTCAGGTCTGAGGCTGTGGAGATTTTCTGTGCAAGCATAGTGGCTGGAACTAAGCCAAACAAGGTCACATTTGCTGCTCATATAATTGTAGGACAAGGCCCATCCTGCAATCTTGGTGTTAAAACAAACAATGAAACAGAGTGGAAGGCACTCCTTGCTAGGTTAATGCTGGTATATTCTGCAGGTTTCCATCATGTTATAGTGGAAGGTGACTCTCTCAATGTTATTAACACTTTGAAAAAAGAACATTTCACAAATTGGAAACTTCACACTATTTTAGAGTGAGTCTATACCACCAGGCCAAATAGCAGTTGTATTTGGAGTGAATCTATACCAAATCAAAAAGCAATAAACATTAAATATTTGGCAAGCTAAGTGCTTATGACATATGTCTTTGAAATGAATATATAGCACTAGGCCAAATAGCACTGTGAAATTGCCAAGTCTCCCAATGTGTTCAATGGTCTGCAATTTGTCTAAATTGTCTTTAGTTTTTATTTCAAATCACCCAGTGATTTTTTTCCCAAATTGTCTTATTTCATTAAATAGAAAATGTAAATACATAGAAAGTGTCACATGGTTAACCAGCTCCTAAACTAGTTCCAGGATCATGTATCAATCTCATGATTACATGTAGGGAGAAAAGAAATGTGTGTGCTGCAATTTTTAATAGCTTATTTTTAAAATTTGAGGAGCAGTTCAGACCTTTCACTAGAGTCCAAGAGGATAACAAGGTCATGAAAAAAGGTCTAAATGTGCTAGATATCTACATCCCAAACACTAGAACCTGATTGTCAATGCGGTGGGAATTTCCCCATTATAGAAAGGAATTAACTCTCATAAAATGGTTGAGTCCAAAAAAAAATAAAAAATTATTCTCAATGTACCTCCTAGAAGGAAGGAAACTTTTGAAGCACCTTAATAAAGTTCATAACCATTATAACTATCAAGAAAACATAAGAAAAACTAGAGTTTCCAGCATTAAAGTTTTAGCATGTTTATTACATAATATAAAGTTAGAAAAGTTAAGCAATATAACTGTTTGGGTTTGCATAAAAATGCAACATAAAGCTACAGTTTTTTTTTCAGTTATTTATGGTATTAGAGACATCATCAGTTATACTGGCCAGTTATAGGACTCGTTTTCCAATTTATCAAGCCTTAGTAAATTTTGTTTTCTACAAATTTTAATTTCTTCCATTTAAACAGCCCTGCATACCTATCTTTGTTTGGGACATATCTTTCACTGAGAACACCGTTTGTGGTGAAATTTGTTTTTTGGAAAGCTGAAGAGAATATCTTATAAATGATGCGCTCTAGTATCAGGTTGTGAGAAGCAAAAAGGGGTCAAAAGCTTCTCAAAATCACCAACATAAATACTTCAGATTTAAACATATCAGATTGTCAGTTGCAGTATATCAAAGTGAATGGAAGGTGTCTCTTGGTCTTTGCAATTTTGGTTTGTAGGATTTTTTAGTATTGAAGCTAAGTGGTCTAGGTTTGTGGTCAATAATGGCTGGCACACAACATTTGCTTTTGCCCAAGTCTTAAAAATTAAGTGAGAAAAACTGTAGTTTGTGGAGAGGATATAGTTATATAGGAGAATAAGCCCAGCTATGTAAGGGGGTCTTCTTTGAGATTAACACCTAGTTAAGTATTTGAGACTTCGATAATTTGTGGATGTAATTTAGTCTCAACTTCTTTGATTGGGAGTTATTAGTTGTTAGACTAGATTGATTGATTGGTCAGACTAGCTAATTGTTCAGTCACATAAATGTCACTCAAAGCAGACACAGAAAAGAGAAACATTAGAGCAAACACAAATAACTAAGAAAAACAGGAATTAAAAACATTATACAGTTGTATTCAGATACGTGATACTAAATTTGTAAAAAGAGGTCATAAAAGAATCAAAGATAGAAACAATTAAATGTTTCCTGAAAAATTATAAGGTTGGAGTTTTAGAGGTCATAAAAGAATCAAAGATAAAAAGGGAAGGCACTAAAGAGGAATCTTTTGATGAGTTGGGATGACAGAAAATTCTTTAAAGGTTTCATTCAATCAACGATGCAATTCATATTGACTGAAGTCCCAGAAGAAATTGTATTAAATTGTGCAATCCAATTTTCCAATCCACAAGACTTAGCACACTGTCATGATAATAGAATAACAATTTTTGTCACTGTTATGATTTTTGAAATTTAAAGCAAGGCAGGCTTAATGTATATGGCAAGTGTAAAGAAATGTATGAAAAATAGTTAAAAGACCATATTTGAACAGGGAAAAGCCATGACTAATACTTTTAACATTTAACAAGATATTGAAATCTTCCCAGAACAATTAAGCCCATGTGAATGCAAATCCAACAACATCAAACTAAGCCATTAATCTTTTAAAATATATATTCAAAAGAGCTGATCAACATTGGCGAATCTAATAAGACAAATTTATTTAATTTTCATACAAAGTTTGACTTAACAAATTTGTTGAATCAACATTGTTGAATCTAATAAGATAAATCTAATAGTATCAGACTGTTTTTTACATAGTTATTAAATTGTAATACAAAGTTTGACTTAACAATGTACAAACTTTGACCAAATCATTTTTCATTTGAAAATGATTCGGAAATCTTAAGCATCGCTTGGCCAATGGAATTTAGAGCAGCAACCAAGCTCCTTTGAACATTGACCTTTTGCTCTTCCAACTTGAATTGATCATTGACCTTTTGCTCTTCCAACTTGAACATTTTTTCATCACATAATTTTTGATCACTTAACCACATTTCCATTAAAGCATAATCTTTTTTCATGGCGTTTCATACGCCCCTCCTCAATGTAATGTCCCCTTCTTGAGCATGATCTTTTCTGTTGACCGTTGGCCTATTCTGGAGATCCGTAGGCAACTCGGGCGGTTAAATTAGGGTTTCATGCTTGGAGGTTGCTGTTGCTCGCGAAGTGGTGATTGAGGTTTCCTTCTGGGTTTTCAGTAAGCTTCGCGGTGATGTGACTTTCTTGGCATTTTGAGCACCTTCACGAATTTACTATTTTTAGTAAATTCTATTTTTGGCAGTGTTCATGCAGTCTTTAGTTCATATGATTTCCATCTTCGGTCAGTTCAGAGATTTGACCAAACTTGGCCTAGGGGTGCATTTTGCGAGAAGATAAGTTCATTTTATTTAAATAATGCTATGTAAGGTTATATTTTAACATTGGGTCCCCCTTGGCCTAGCTACTTCTCTTTAAGTTGTTTTTAAAGATGTTCTTTATGGGTGGGAACTTCATTGAAGGAATTAATTATATTTCTTATAAAAAGATTTAATCCAAGCATAAGTTGGACGCCAACTTCAAGGAAGAGATAAAGTTTATAATAAAAAGTCAAGTATTGCTTGGGAAATTGGGACGCCACCTATCGGAGGATTATGGTTTGGTTCTAAAAGAAGATTAGGGTTCTAGAAGCTTCCGGGAAGATCCTCTCAAATTATAAAAGGAAGCCAGTGGTTCTCATTTGGATTATCTTTTGTCTACAGGAATGTTATGCTGCCGGATTGGCTGTGGGATTGCTTCGAGGAATGTAAGCCTCCTGCATTGGCATTGCTTCTTGCTTGAGATATAGTGACTAGTGATGAGGTAGATGTAGTTGAGTGATTTAGTGTGACGTTTCTGCATTGTAATAATTGTGTGGCTTTGTAGATCAGTTTTATGCATATTAGTGAGATTCTGGCATTGCATTTTCTCTATAGCTGATTGTTGTTTTTAATCACAAGTCAAAAAATATAAAAAAGAAACATTTTGGGTATTGTCTTTATCTCTTTGTCTATGAGGGGCGACCCTTTCCTCAAGATTGCAGATTTTTTGAAGGTGTATTGAATTTTTAAAAGAAAAATCGCCCTTCCCTTGAGGGCCGTACTTTTTAGACTGTCTTGGAATTCGTGCATAAATTAAATGAAGTCTCTTGGGTTAGTTTTGTGATTCAATCTTGGGCGCCATCATACTAGGATCATTATGCATTTTGTTTCGTGAAATTTGAGTGAGTTTGGAGTGAGTTGTGAGCAAAATAGTGAGTTTAGGGGCTGTTGTTCATGCATGTGAAAAACAGGACTGTCAAAAATCAGATTGACAAGTTGGTCTTAAAGTGGGGTTTCTGCTCTAAGCTTTATTATCCAGTGAAGGAGATCCATTATATTATTGCAGCACTATCTAACTCTTGATTCTTGTTCATAGCACGACATTCTTTATCATGTCGTAAGCTGAACAGTAGTACTGTCAGCAATTCTCTAATCTTGCTTATCATGTTTTGTAATGATTACTTTACATTCTGAAGTGCATTGTAGTTCTTTATATCTCCGCCATATGGTCGCCTCATTTCCATACTGGAATTGGGTAGCACATACTTGGTGTTGAGTTTGCTTTCAGTATATTAGATGGTAGGGATCCTCTGACCACATGCTCGTCATTCTCCGACGCATTTCTTGGTTAGAGTTCTTGTATCAGCATTTCCATTAAGATCCTCTGACCATATGCTCGCCATCATTGGCGCCATTCTTGGTTAGAGTTCCTTCCAGCTCTGTTTCTGCATTCAGATCCTCTGACCAATGCTCACACCTTGCCCACATCGGGATCCTGGTGTACATTCTGGTTAGAGTTGCTTGAGTATCGTTTTGGTTTAGAGCTAACCCTAACGACTGTGTATTGCTCTGCTTATTGTAGTTGAAAATTTGAAAAAATTGGCTCGGTATATTTCAGTGGTATCAGAGCTAAGTATCCTGCCATCCTGTGAACAAACCGTCTATGAGTGACAGAGAAAAGAGATACATAGCAAGGGAAGACAAGAAGGCTGCAAATCAGTTTCAGCTCTATCAGGCTCCAGAAGGTCAGACAGCTTCAGAGGTCTTGAGGGCTCATTGGGAGTCTTCTTAGGAAACAAATATGGCAGAAGGTGAGAAGTCAGTCGGGGGTAACGAGAGGTTTACCAGCAACATAGATGATAGTGGAAAGGGAAGGGAGAGATCGATAAGTCCGGGAAAGAGATTTGAAAGGAAGATGGATGCCTTAATGGATATGGTATCTCTCATGATGGGGAAAGTGGGCCAGAACACAATTCCACAAAGCAACCCAGGACATAGAGGAGAACACAGTGCCCCCAACCAGCATGATGGACATGCTGCTCAGCCTGTTTCAAACAACACATACATTTCTTCCAGGCCATTCAAACCCACCTTCTTGGCACCAGTAAACACTCAACCTGATCCAGAAGAAAATACTTCATTCGTGGAACAGTTGAGACTTGGCCGTGTAGAGTATGATTCTCTCCCTGATGAAATCAAGATGAATATGTCCTATAATGATTTTATGGATCATAAAAGAAAGAATAAAGGACAAGGGAGACATTATGAGCAAAGAAGAACAACAGTTCAAGGGGATTTGTATCAAGCTGTCAACAAGGTTATACTTCCACACTATGACGGGAGTGATAACAGTTCAGCTCGAGCTTGGATACAGAAGCTAGATAACTATCTAGCTCTTAGACCCATGGCGGAAGAGGAGGTGATTAAGTTCGCTACGCTACACCTAGATGG
>VDFB02213348.1:0-12475 GCA_007258455.2 Sequoia sempervirens
AGAGCATAGAAATATAGCTAAAAAAAATTTTAAAAAAATCTTAGAAAATAGAGCTTGTATGGTCAAGAGAAAAGCCTTTAAAGTAGATTGGCAAACCAAAATTGACACCATGAAGGGAGCTAAATTAGAGGGAAGATTTATATTGCTAAACCAAAATTGACACGATGAAGGGAGCTAAATTAGAAGGAAGATTTATGATGTCATGCTAATTCATGTTGTCATCAATAAAGAATATTCTAATGTTCCTCCAAAATATTCTTTATCACAAATATATGTCAAAATCACTCTTGTACAAAATTTCTCTATATTGATGAAACCATTATTTTTAAATTCAAAACTATCAAATTGGAAGCAAAACCACTTTGGAAGAAAATGGTGGTTTTTATCCTATATGGGAAAAGCAAGAGTTGGTGCCATGAGAATTGGTGGTAAACGAAGGTGGAGGGGAGGAGAAACTTCTAAAGAGGTAGTAGGATCAAGAAGCCCATTTGTAGTGGGTTTGCTAATTACAATGGTGGAATTGCCATTGCTAATCTCATGTCATGGACTCAAACAAATATTTTTTTATATGCAAACACATACCTACACAAGGGTCATACAACCTTTCCAATTAAAAAAATTCTCCCAAATGCTCTGAGTACCAAATATTAAAAAAGTATATGAAAATAGATGGTTTTAGGCCTTCCAAATGTAATGACAAGATCCACTTGACCTCAAAATGCCCCCAAAATGAGTAGTTTTTCTAATGCTATGGAAAAACTCTTGTTTAAAAACTAGCTTCTTATAATCAGATTCAAACAAAATAAAAGTCAAATCTTGACTTTTTTGAGTCTTTTGGATACTACATATGAAATAGTTAAAAATAATATCAAAATTATCAAAAAATTACAAACACTCAAGATCTAAAAAACATAATTGCAAACCTAAGAATTAATTATTTTTGTCAAACCATTATGATTCTCCAAATCATCCAAGGATGCAAGAGAGGAGCATACTAGATTTTAAGAAAATATAAATGCAAAGTGATTAGTCCCTCCCAATCTCTCAAAAAATAGAAACTAAAATTTCTACCTTAACACCAAAGCTTTGAGAACATATTAGAATCTATGAAACTTAGAATAACCCAAAGTCTAGTGCAAGAAAATAGAAATTATATAACTGTAAATACATTATTATGAAATCAAAATAACATCACAAAGTTAGTTTCATAAGAGACAAAATGCAAATGTTCACAAAGTCAAATAGTAAATTAAGAAATATCATAATAGCATGAATATACAAGCTAGAGGGGATACATATATATACGCCTCTTGGGTGCATGAATCAAGGAGTTCAGATAAGTCCAAGAGATATGAGTTAACTCTCAATCACTCTCAATCAAGAGTTGAGTTAACTTGGTCTAACTAAGACAGAGGTGGCATTGACTAAACAAAAGTGCCACATAACTACCATCAATCAAAAGTTGATGAAGTAATTGTGTCATTTGTGTACCTCAAGTCAATGTGAATAAATGTCATTACCTACAAAAGAATAATTGAATATCCATATTATCTCAAGTAACTATGTAAATAAGTGCAATATTACACTTAAGATAGAACATATCCCAAATAAATAGAATACCACTAACACCAAAAACTTATTACACTGAATCATAAAAATACTTACATCTCAACTACCAAATGATAAAATTCTTCCAATGCATAATCAAATGATGTAAACTAGGAAATTAGATTATTCTAATTGGTGAGACCGATGGTTTCAATATGTACTACTTAAATAATATGTTAGAAAAAGATAACCTTTGCTCGGGTCTCTTTATCCTAACATTTATTTATTAAATTTTGTGATATTTGAATCATTTTTATTTATGATTATCTTTTTATTTCAATTTTTCGATATGGTATACTTATATTTTTTGTTCATTTTATATTATTTTGGGTCGATATTTTTGATATTAAATTTTGGCGTATAATTTACTTGTTTTGGCTATTCACTTATTTTAAGTTTGAGTTTTATATTTTTATATTCAATATGTTAATTTGAAAATCTATTAAACCTAATACATATTAGTTTAATCTTGAACTAGATTATATTTATCATTCTATTTTTTAAGATTAAATTCTAGTTGTGATTATGTCCCACTTTTTTATTTGTTATTTAATCTTTACCGATTAACCTTGATGCCAAAAATTTTGAATTAAGAGTTTAGTATTGTGTATTAAAGGTGTCATCACAAGACACTTGCATGTCGAAAATCATCAAATAATGTATCAAAAGAACACAATATTCTCTCCTTTTGCAAGAATCGTTAATCAATCCTCATAACAACCATTTAGCATCAACAAAAATAAAAAATCAATAAATTAGCATTCATTTTCAAAGCATATTCCAAGGATGTCTTTAGACACATGATTCTACTTGCTTCAATCAATAGGATTTGATAATCAGCTTATCAACATTTATTGCCACCACACATATTGGAATTCATTACCACTCTTTATTTGTTTTACAATTGGTAATGCAATCCAAGAGGATTTGCATAAAGAAGTCTGAAACTTCAACCTTTGAACAATAAGCTTCCAACAATGATCCTTACTACCACACAATTTTCCTTATTCAAATATTCATCAAGCAAGCACTTTTTATTAGTACCAAATATTTGTTTTTACAACAGATGAAACCATGCCATCATGAGAGAATCATATTATTTGCAATCATATCATGAAGCAATCATGTCTTTCCATAAAATTTTGAGGACAACTCAATTCACATTTCATCATTTGCTTCCAACGCATATTTTAAGCAATGTTGAACTACAATTAAAAAGTTATAATCAAAATAGTGAACAACTCTATAGACAACCAAAATTAGCAAAGTCCTCAATCTCATAATTTATGGTTTTCCAATCTCTAATATGATCTAAGGTCTTATAATATTCAATTAATTTATTCATTGATTATCCCTAGATATTTGTGTAGAACATTTTCCTACTTTTTGATGAACTTGTAACTTCATGTCTACTTTTTAGGTAAGATGTGCAAATTTTTTTAGTTTTTTTCTAATTTTTCTAATCATAATTTTTTTGTTTTAATCTAAGAAATTTAGCTTTTGATTGATTAAAAATTCTCCATTTATATAGCATAATAATTTGTAATCAACCATTTTTCTTAATTTATGTTCATTTATATATTAAAAATCTTACAATTTATTACATTTTAATTATTGATTAAGAATTCTTCTTAACATAATAATCATAATTGATAATAAACTATTTTTTCTTAATTTATATTCATTCATTTATTCAAAATCTTAATTATTGATATTTGAAAACAACATAATTTTTTATCGATTGAATATTACCTTATACTCCACAAGTATGTTAGTTCATGATATATCTAGTTTCTCATCTTTCATAAGACCACTCACTTCATTTATTCATAAAATGCTTCTAAATTTTACAACTCTTATAACTAATTAGCAATTGCATCTAAAGGAGGTTCAAGGATTACATCAATAGAAAACTATATGTATGCTAATATGTTAGAGAGTACGGGTTTGTGTATGCAAATTCTAGTTGCATGTGGCTAGATTAAATGTTCAATTAATAATGGCTCTAGGAAAATTCACTGCTAGCAATTCACTGAGGGAAAATTCACCATCAACAATTCATCACAGGAAAATTCACTGCCACCAGCAATTCACCGCAATGGAAATTTTTTGCGCAGTGAATTTTTCGTCGGTGAATTGCTGGCGGTGAATTTTCTCTATGCCATTAATAATAAATGCTAGATAATGGAATGAAATAAACTTAGACAAATCTAGAATTTTTTCTTAGAGACATTAAAAACATAAAGCAATGCAAATGAAAAAGGAAGTTGCCATCAAATCAACAAAAAACACTGCAAATTGGAAATAGAATGTTCTCATCCAGTTGTCAAATCAATATTTATCTGGGTTTTATGTGATAAGTGAGATTTTGGAGACTTTTACCATTAAATGACAGTTGGTTTACCATTAAATGGCAGCTGAAACTTGTTTTCCAACAACTCAATAGTGGTTGACAGTTGGTTTACCATTAAACGATAGCTGAAACTTGTATTTCAACAACTCAACAGTAATTTGCACACGTGAAACTTGTTTGAGACCAAATCTCACACCATATGTAACCTATCTATGAAAGATAGTGATTTGTCCTTAGAATATTTCGTAAAGTTGAACAAAGCTTGCCTGGGATCAATTCCTGCATTCAAATGTCAGGTCACATAAACGGTATTGAAAAAAAGGTAAATCTATAAAGGCGCTGATCAGAGACAAAAGTGCAATACTGTGGCCATTTTATTGGAGCTGTCAACTTTTTGAGGAGAGAGGTGTACACAACAGTGGTTGACAGCTGGTTTACCATTAAACAACAACTGAAACTTATTTTCCAACAATTCAACAGTGATTTGCACACGTGAAACTTGTTTTAAACCAAATCTCACACTATATGTAACCTATCTACTATCCTTAGAATACTTCATAAAGTTGAACAAAGCTTACCTGGGATCAATTTGTACACTTAAATGTCAGGTCACATAAACGGCATTCTTAAAACAGTAAATTAAGGCGCTGTTCAGACAAAGACAACAATGCAATGTTGTGGCCCCATTGGAGCTGCCAACTTTTTGACGAGAGAGATGTACACAGTCACATGTTACTGAGTATCATGGAACCTTCATAGCTCACGGGTTGTTTAGCGTTTCCGGGCTTCCTATTTTTTTCTCTTTTTCTTTGCCAATGGAACGATTACAATTCCACTTTCACCAGTCCTACAGTCGACTATAAATATCTCATTACTCTGAAATATCTTATAATTTAGCAAATTGAGTTCAGGGCTCTATGGAACTCCTTGACTTTAAGTTGTTTGTCTAGTTTTGTATTTGTCAGTCGGTGGTTTGTCCTGTGCAATTTGTTTTTTTCTCAACTGTACAATTTATGTTTTAACTAACTTAGTCATAAGTCTGTAATTGTCGTTTACAATCTTTTATTGTTTCTTATTACTGCAATGTTGTTTGTGTTGACTTCTTTATTGTATTTTTTCTTATCTTTGTACATGAATTGAGGCCCTTTCAAAAGTCCACCTTCTATATGTAAGTCTTACAAGAGTGTGAGCCCTTTCAAAATTCCACATTTACTTTTTATGAATGTATGTATAGAAATTAGTCAGTTCCTTGTTGGAATTATATTATATATGAGAACAAAAAAGATTGGCATTCAAATGCAATCTTTACCATTCCTTGCACTGTATCCACTTCAATTTGCTGCCTTTCTCAACAAAAATGGACACAGTCAAATCCCTGTTTCCCACCATCTAGCATGAACAACACCATTCTGAAGCTACACATGTTTTCCTTTGTGATGGTGGAATTGATTTCAAACCACTCACACACCAAGTATTTACACATCTTTCAAAGTAGCACTTTTTTTAACATATTTGGTAGTCTGAAGTCTGAAACCTTGAGACCTAAGTTCTCATCGACCAAGATGTTCTTTAGATTTCCCTATCGATGCACCCATTGCACCTCCTATTGATGCAAGTGCTAGTAATAAATTAAAGGAATTAATGCTTTTTATTGATCAAAATCTTGCACATAAAATCGTCACAAAACTCTGGTAATAATTGTCGATATCAATTTTGGTACCCCTCAAAAACTTCACTTTAAATCATGGTTGTAGACAAAGATCAACTCTTCCTTGTCATGTCAAAAGCTAAGTGCTTACGGGTTAAAATGTCTTGTTCCACTAAGAAGTATGTGCAAATTATCTATCATGAGAATTATCAAAACTCAAAATCTAAGGAGGCTCCAATACAAGCTGAAAGAGAGGGATAAAGGTTAATGGGAAGGGCTACATGCTGAGAAAATATTCTCCAACACACTGAGATAAGGTAGGTCATATAGTTAAAGAGGGCATCTTTCAAGCATAAGATTGTCATTGGAAAAATATCAGATTCAAGTTAGAAGCTTCAGTGAATCCCAAAAATGAAATTTTCTATATTTAAAAAGTTGTTTTTCACTTTTTACTTTTGGCATCTTGAATTGAGGAGAAAAGCTAAATTTTTTTTTTTCTATTCATTTATTTTTTTAAATGCTACTTATTTAGGTAAGGATATTGAATGACAAGGTTAGAAGGTTGTCAAATTTATGTTTTATCATGCATAAATGGAATTCAAAAGGAAGAAGGGAAATATGAAAAAAAATCATCAAAGTCAATTGACAAAGTGTTTGAAAATGTAAAATGGAATGAGTTTAAAACAAGTTTTAAGTTTTAAGGTAATCATTCAAAAATTCCTTCAAATTGATGGCAAGTAGATTTCTCTACTACAAGTCAAGTTGTGCAATTTTCCTAACAACTTGTCATGTTCAAAACTTCCACATCTAAACACATATCATCAAAACTTTCACTTCTTGACATCTAAAATCCAAAGCTTCCACTTGACAAGATTAACTTAAAGGTTCCACTTTTTTTTGGCAAACAATCAGCAAAACATCCACCTAACAAGTTTCTAAAATTCCACTTAGCATTAAATGATTAAAAACTCCACCTAGCTTCAAGGTGAGAAACTTCTACCCTCGCCTAGAATTTGATGGTTTATGTGGCTATTTTTTGCATTTTAGATTCTATAATACAACTTAAAAAATTTATTACACTATATTATTTGACTTGTTATATTTTTACATAAACTTTAAATTATTATTAACATTTTTGTTTCCACGTCCATGATCATTAATAATCAAGATTTCTGGATAAAACGTGTGCGATTTTTTCAATCAACGTTTTGGATCATACTCCATGATCCATCATCAGGATGATTAGCAGATAGAGAGAGACATGAAGAATAGATAGCAGACTTGGATATTATTAAACTATAAAAATTATTATAGACATACATAATGTTTATGATAAAAATATAAATTAGTTTAGAATCTTTTCAAAGATGGAATAATTCTTTCTAATTTCAATTATCATTGTTTTATATATATGTGTATATATGTGTGTGTGTATATATATATATATATATTCAAAATCTGTTCAAAATAGAATCTTTTCAAGATGAAATATAGTTGTATCTAATTTTTTAAGTATTTTTAACAATAAATTTAAGATTTTGACATTTTTACTAATAGTTATCATTGCTTTATTAATATATATGATTTATAATATTTATTATAAAATTATTTATTAATTCAAAATAGAATATAATTGTTTTCTAACTTTTTAAATATTTTAACAAGATTTATTTTTGATATTAGGGAAAAAAGCAATTTTGAAGGGATTCTGCAACCCTTTACAACCAAAGCCGAATCAAGCAAAGGACACCTGCTACCACCAAAAAGCCGGCTCCCAAGCCAAGAACATCATGTTTTACCTTTAGAGTTAATCTTGTGGGAACGAAGCGTCATTTCTAGAGAAGGCCTGGATGCTTTTGATTTTTTACTCGTGACTATAATCCAACCTTCTTCCACTTGTGCTGCCTTTTCCTGCCAAGCCAGCACAGCACTATCCTGGGTTTGATCATTTGCACTGGGTGAAACATCCTTGAACAGTGGATTTTAACAAGATTTATTATTATATATGAATTTAAAAACTTTTGTTATAAATTTAAGATTTTTACATTTATTACTAATTATCAATATTTTTTTATTTTACATTTTTTCTTTTTAATTTTATATAATTATTTCTTAATGTTTGAAATTGATATTTAAATGTGTTTTTAGATATAGATGAATTCAGAAATTAAATTAATTTTAATTTTATATATATAACTATTTTTTGGTAGATTGGAAATTGATATTTAAATGTGTTTTTAGATAATTGAAGTTAAAATGTATATGAAAAATAAAATCAATTTGTAATATAAAATAAATTAACTCAAATAAAATAGTTTAAATTGATGGATGCATTTATAATATTTGTACATATGAAATCAATAAACTAATTTATAGTTAACTTATTCTAGTTAAATATTAAATTAAATGTTCACTACAATTTTACAATTTGAAGAATCAATCAACAAAATAGTAATAACATTTTTAAAAAATAATTTTATTTTTTTTGACAATTTAAATTTTTCATAAAATGTTAAGTGACAGACATTTAAATGAACAAACCGTCACAAAATTTTAATATGACAAATAGAGATGACCATCAAATTCCAGACCTGCTTCCACCAAACATCAGCATTAAGAAACTCCCACCTTTTGACACCAAAAGAGAAAAGCTCCACTAGGGATCAAATTAGAATGTTTTAATTGATAATGAAAGAATGGAATGAACGCAAATTAAATGCCAAATAAGCCTAGGAAACTAAGGATACTAAGAAAGTAGCATTGGATTTTGCCTATTTAAGCATGAAGCTTCACTTCTTATTCACATAACTCCAAGCTTCTTTGTTGGGTGTCACACCAAGTCATCATTATGGTCATTATTTTACCAAGTTTTAGTGCCATCCAAAACAAGAAAACCAAGGTGACAATATTAAAGCTTCTTCCTCGTCATATCTCATCAATCGACGACACTTTGTCATCACTTTCCATGCACAAGTTTTGATTTTTGATAGCTAAACCAACGTTGTTTTCATTCCAAAAAACCAGACATAGCAAGGTCTTGAGCTGATTCATCAACATTTTTCTCAATTTGCAACGTTTCTCCTTCAATTTCTAAGTATAGAATTGGCTGATTGGAGGTTTTAAAACAATTCTTGGTGCTATTCAATCAAGTAAAAAGGTTTACAACAATTATTAAACTCCATTCCTCATCAAATTTCTCAACAAAACAACACAGTAGGGTTTTGGAGTTAATTACGCATTAGATTTCAAAATTTCCACCAATTTCCTTGATCTTTCCAAGCACCTTTTTAACTATTTTCTAGGTTGTTACAGCGGAATCCACATGAAATCATTTCTTTTCATATTGCTACAATGACTTTCTTCCATAAATTATCATATTTTAAGCTATACCAATGACTACATTCCTTCAAAATCATTAATTTCTTAAGTTATTAGCTCATGGTAAAACAATTCACCAGGGATTAGCAATTTGAATGAAAATGTTTTGAAGACCATTGATGAATTATTCACCTTATTGAACGAGATTCGAGATGCTATCCGACAAGTAGTTGAATTAAAATTTTATTTGTCTGTCAGCATTGAAGTGTATAATGGTTGTTTGGAGTTTCTTGAGCTAATTGAGTATCAGAGAATTGAACTTCTAAGACTGAAGATAATAAATAATGCAAATAGGAGTGGGGTGTCTAGTTCGATTGGCTAAAGTATCCTGTTGCAGGAAAGAGGTCATGAGGTCTAGTCTCCCTCCAAAAACCCGTGATACCAGAGGGCATGTCACGCTAGCACCACCATCACGTGAAAAAAGCTTACGCGCACTGCAGTTTATAGGGGAACAGATACCCAACCGATTCCTGCAGTCTAAAAATAAAATAAATAATACAAATGATTATCATGTTACTGATTGGGTAGCAAGTGGTTGTTTGATTTTTGAAATCCAAACCCCTGCTCTAAAGACAATCATAGAAGTTAGATCAAAATTGCAAGCAATGGAAAGGGATGTTTTGTCTCTTAATGATAGTTTGTATATTACATTTTCGAATGAAGATTCAAATGCAATAAAGAGAAGTTTTCAGTTGGTGGTAATGGTACAATTGGGAGGATTTAATTATAATATCAATCACATAGATGAACTAATAAAGGTAATTGTTAGAGTTGAAGCTTTTAGGCTCAAATTGCCAAATTATGTTGGTCATAAGAAGCGGATATTTTGTACAGCTTCAATGAAAAAATGAAAAATTCACTCAAAGGTTATTTATGATATAGATATGAGACTTTCAGAATAAAGTTTGATTGGCTTTAAAAAAGAAACCAAAAATTTCATGATCAAATAAAGAAAAGAATGACTAAATTAGTCATTTTGTGATAAATTCCAATTTTTTCCACATGCTGAGCACAAGTTGAGTGCCTATTTTGACATGATTATAATTATTTATTTCTTTTTGAATCAATGGAAAATACTTCACATCTTCTAAACTTTTTGAGGGCTATGCTGAACCAGCTATTGCCCACTTCATCACCATTTCGCTTCCATTGTTCCATTTGTTCCTATGTCTGCCTCAAGTCAATAGAATCTTCTAATTAACAACATCAAGTTTCCATAGTCTATGATAATGAATTGTTAAATTTCTAGATTGAAAATGTGTGCATTTTTTTAACTCAACATTTCGGATCAAACTCGATGATTCATCATCAGGATCAAACTATTGGAATCAGGGAACACTGAGGGGGGAGAGGGGGTGAGCAAGGGCGGGGGTGAATCAATGTTCTACAATATTTAACTTTATCAAGTTGATCTTTAAACCACTTATAACATTCAACCAAGAGAAAGATGCAAAAACATAAAGCAATCATCCACAACACCATAACACAAGGATTTTTATGTGGAAACCTTGTTAGGGGAAAAACCATGGTGGAGGTCAGACTACAATTTGAGTACTCAAATATAAGTGTTTTACAAAATGGGAATGCACTTGCATTTAGGCACACTACTCAAAATCAGGAAGGCTCACTGCCTTACAAAAGATTTGGATTACATCAAAAGGTTGAACTGAGAAAGTATCATCTACAAATGTCTGATTATAGTTCTAGTTAGGCTCATAGATCAAATTTTGGACCTTCTATCTAATTTTGCACTTCGCTCTATTCTGCCTCAATTTGTTTCACAAAATCCTCTTCTGCACAAGTAAAAATGCGCATAATCACTCGACTACTCTTCCGATATTCGCAACATACATCAACACATATTGAACACTCATAAAAATGAATTAACGGATCTCTTATATATATATCCGCTACCAAGGATTTAATCGCTTCATGTCGGCTTCAATAAAATAGAAAATATTTTCTAACTGTCGGCTCAAATCATGAACAATATTTAATGTGAATCTATCAAAGTCGGCCACAACATAGTGAGGACCCAAAACAAAATCTCCAACACAAAAATACTCCAAACAATTTTGCCTTAAACATCCGCAACACCCTACATTCACTTAGTCGGCCTTCATATACTGATGAACAAAAAATCAAACAATCGGATCTCCTAACTTGTATACCACTTGATGCGACAACACAAAACTCGAGAATAATACATTACATATACCCAAAAACCTTCCCTGAGATCCACAACCAAAACTAATAAACTGGCAAAGCATATTGATCGACAAACTCAACTTCAGTTGGATACCCTATTCTTCACTTTGTCTTCTGGTATGGTTAGATACTGACATGTGGACGGGATCAATGACTTAGGTTGCCATCAATGACAACACCAGAAGCCATATGTTAACAATCTCCCCCTTTGGAATTGATGGCAACACTTAGTGAAAAATGACTAAGTGTCGGAACCTTCAAAACTTCAAAAAGCCATAGCTGACAAAACTCCCCCTGAGTTTGATAAGGCATTTTTCACTGCTCTCTTTCCCCCTTTGACATCAATGACAAAAAGATAATAAAATATTTTTCTTTCTCCCCCTATGAAGTGTAACCAAAAAACTTACTTATTCAAAAACTGATTCAAAAATTGAAGAAATGTAGCCGCTATTTGAAGATTATTTTGTACTTTTCCTTCATCTCTGAAAGAAACTTCTTCCATGCTTCTACTGCAATCCTGGTGATTATGATAATGTTGTTGTTTTTAGATGTCCAGTTGATAATCTTCATGAGCAATTTTGGAATGGTGATAGCTTTTTCTAATATCTCTCCTTTCCTTAGTATCTCAATCAACTATTCCAACCTACATTCGGTTATGTCTTTCAATTTCCAAAAGGTGTCAACAATCATGTTCCTAGAGTTCTGAACATTTGTATGCTCTATCTGTAATTCCTGAATTCTTTTCTTGATTACACCATCATGATCCTAAGACATGCTAAAATCTTGTCCAATACTGTTAAGCTCTGTTTCAATTTGTTCCAACTTTTCTTTGTACTTGTTGATTGCATGAGGCCATCAAAGACAATGGTTATAAATGTTGTATGTTGTGCTTATGCATTTCCTTAATTGATTCATGTGCCTTTTTAGATTGGTAAGTGACAATCTGTACTACTTCTTCAGGTATAGGATTATTTCTTCTTCTTCCTTGTTCTGAGACTCAGAGTCCATGATTTCCTTGATGCATTCAATCATCTCTTCTGGCAACGTATTCTGCAAACTCTCCAATTTGATATGATTGTGCACAAGATGAGCACTTAGTACACTTAAGATCATGTCCTTCTCATATGAAGGTCTGATAGACCATATGTTCGCAATTTTCTACATTTCATCTTCCTCATGAATAAGTTGCAATAGCTCTTCTTTGGTTAAAACACCTTCTTCACTTTCTCTAGTCACTTCTTTTTCTTGTTTTGGTTTAGCTGTTTCCAATTTTTTTCCTT
>VDFB02213349.1:0-18441 GCA_007258455.2 Sequoia sempervirens
AGAGACACAACAAAAACCTTGTAGGCAATTTTGAGAAACTGAGAATCTTTATTTGAGACAAAAACCATCTCTATAGCCCAAAAGCTAATTTTTTCTATTTTATATCCAAAAATCAAGCCAACTACACATGTGTTGCCTATGAATAGATGGTTAACCATATCCAATAGACTGATAATAATGTTTATACCATAACCATTAAAAACAAGAATCTTGAGTGTGTGGTTACCACCCGTAGATCCAAAGTGACTCTACAAGGGGCCACTTCTAAATCTCAATTGACAAATTAATATAGCCTTTTGGATCATCTAAGGAAGACACCTACTCAGATATCCATTCATTAACTGTTAGGTATATCCCTTATGCACAAGGCTATCTTAGATAAACCCCTGTAGGATTCCTCAGATCCTACTGACCTAAATGTTAACCAATTTCAAGCCATGGTAGGGTATCTAGATACCACACACCATGTTACATTCACATAGCATGATATCTCTTCATAGAAGCCCCACCATAATGATCCCCTACAACCTGAGGTATTTATTAATGAACATAAAATCAAACGAGTTTTGATAGATGGTGGAGTAGGCCTAAACATTTATACTCTAAAATTGGTCACCATAATGGGATTCTTTGAAGCATGTATTGATATATCAAAAAGGATCATCATAAGAGCATACAATAATGTAGAGCGCTCTTCTAAGGGCATTATCATCCTTCCCATTAGAGTTGGCCTAGAGCTATTCAAGATACAGTGTGCCAAGTTCTAGACCTAGAACTTCATTACAACCTTCTCCTCAATCATCCATGGATTCATGCCATGAAGTTCATTCGCTCCACCTACCATCAATTCTTGAAATTTCCTTATAATGGTACTAAAATTACCATATTAGTTGACCCTAATCCTTTCCAATATTGCAGTAATTTGAAAGGGAATCATGAACATCAAGTATCTATCGATAGGGAAGCCTCACCATCCATCTCATACCACTACATTGATCTTGCATCATTATCCAAATCTTCTAATCCACCCATATCATTTCTTGAAAACAAGGTTCAAGTCCAATAAAATGAATACAACATGGAGAGCTCATTTTCCATTGGTAAGTTGCTCACGTCACTAAAATCTTATGGTAATCCACGTGTCCTATCCAAAAGGATCCTAAGGTCATCATTCAATATCAACCTCCCACTACTTTCACTAAGTGGGGTTTTCAAACTAGGCAAGGAATCTATAGATGAAGACATCTCTACTTGGATTTAAACAAAGATGAAGAGGATGAAAAAGATGCTCAATTTCCAGTTGAACAATATGGTAAAGGCTTTGCTATCATGAAACAGAAAGGTTATGATGGTCACAATGGCTTGGGGTTACAAAAAAAAGGAATGATAAAATATATATAGCTTAAAAATTTATCAAGGAACAAAGGACTTGGGTATCGACCATTTAAATTGAATGCTCCTAGTACTAAATTTCTTTTGAGTAAAGACGCTAACTATAGATAAGGTAAAATTTGTGGAAATAAGCATGAATCAATAATAGCAACCACAAAACTATCTAATTCAAGTAATAAAGATGCTAATCCAATAGTGAAGCACAAATGACAATAGAAATCACAATCATAATGTGATAATCTACTCAATCTATATGCCATAGTTGATTCATCTCCATTGCTCTTCTCCATTTTTCTTTGTTTTTTCTCAACATAATATGCAATTTATTTTCAATAAGCTTGATGTAGTAGTAGCAAGATCTCAAGATAGCAAAAAACTTTGAAGATTGTGGTTAACCTTAAAATGAATTGAAGGGTTGCTTTTGTAAGGTGTCCCTCGGTTGGTGTAATCTTTGTGTTGATACCCGATTCATTTGTGGCGTCAAGTTTGGATGGTATGGTTAAATTAATTTTGTTTGATTTGTGTTTTTGATAAATAAATAAATTGTAGTGTAAATGGAATTAAAAGGATAAGTTAAATTAATAAATTAAATATTATAATTGAGGATTAATTGTGCAAAATATTGAAGCACAATAATAAATTATTAAGAGTAGCAGGAAACCATTATAGCAAATAAATATGAGGGATATTTGATATTCTCTTGATATATATTCATTCTAGGGGATAGAAATTAGATTTAGGGTGTATCATATTCGATATTCTCTTGATCTATTATCATCCCGGTATAGCATTCAATAAAGGCAGTATTGGATTCAGTTTAGAATTGTAATTAGAACAGGGTTTCATCGATGACGATAGCGTTGAAGATTTGAGCTACTTGACGATCGATGATAATATAGTCTCCCTCAATCTATGACCAATTCTGGTAACTAATAGTTGTTGCATGCCTGCCTACCTTTTTGGGCTTTTGAGATATTAAGTAAGTTTTTTGGTGTAAGTGATTCTTGGGATTCCTTGTCTAGCACCATGGAGTAGCACCTAGCATTGCCTTTTACGGTTGGAGAATATCATCAATTTTGTAACGCTCTTGGGTTACCTCATGCAATCATTGGGCCGAGTAGTTCTATCATGCACATTTAATGATCAGCTGCTTGTCTGTCGAGGAGTTACTTTTTGTGCATGGAATATTTAGTGGAAGGATAATTTTCAAGCAAGAAATTAGGATGGCGAGGATATTCTATCTAACACCTCTAACCTTTAGGCGTGAAAGGGGCGACAGAACCTATGATTTTGGTATCCACAGAGTTACAACTATATTGTCACGGTTTCCTTTCACAGGGAATTTTGGGGAAAAAAGTACACTTTGTTTTACCGAGAGAAGGGGAAGCGAGTATTATGGGTTTTATTGGAACGGAGAATAGCTAAAGGGGTGACAACAAGAGTTGAGGGAGGAAAATATTAGTGGTGCAGAAAGTGAAAAAGAAAACTTTCACGGGGGATTTGGGAAAAAAAAGCTTCTCTTTTATTCTGGTTTTAAAGTTTGTAGACAAAGGTTTTCAAAAAGATCGGCGCTTTGGGAGAATAAAGAACTAATGATTATTCTGATTCTTGCTACAATTTACATCAAATTTTAGAAGATAAATCAGGTTCCTCTGTGTTTATTTTCTCCTTCTTCTTTTGGAATAAATGCAAGTGCCTGTATGTATTTGAGTTTGGATAAAGCATTTAGTAAATACATTTTCTAGCATAGTTTTAGTGCTACCAGCATAGTGTTACGTATTTTGTTGTATAATCTTGTATTCTTTCGGGTTATAAAGATTGTAAATTTCCTATAGCTTTCATGCTCATATAAAACTAGTTGTATTCCATACAATCAGTACCAGATGACCTTATATGTACCTTTCCTGAGAGCTGTAGTTGTTATTTAAATCTATAGGATTTGGCCTATGAATCATACGAGTATTGGCACTTAATCTCATTTACTATCTGTTTCAACTTGAGTTTCTGACACATGTTTTTAGAGCTTATCATGTTTATGCATGTCGATGGGTGTGGAAATTTCAAATTACTCATCCCACCACTATTGCCCATATCTTCTCAGCCATTAAACTAAGTTGGCTGTAGGCCATACTGTTGGCAACCTGTTAGATCTATAGCAACCGAAAATAGATTGTTGTTGAGGCTTAAATAATCTCTTTGATTCTGTTGATAATCTGTCCCAGCTAAAAAACATGAGTATAGAAGGGTGCAGATGTTTGAATGACCTCCCTGATGAGTTTGGAACCTATCACAGCTGCAATGTTGGAACATACGAAGGTGCAAATGCTTAAAATAAACTCCCACGATTTCCATTTCTCAGCATCCTGGCCAAACCTTTCTGGAACATGGTGGAGTGTATAGAATTAAATAGCTCCTGTGATTCCATTGTCAATCTGTCTTAGCAGCGCACTTGAACATGATAGGATGTATAGATTTTAAATAACCTCCCTGATTCTATCGAAACCTCTCACAGTGCAGCACTTGAACATAAAAGGTTGTGGACATTTAAGTAAACTCTTGATTTGTTAGAAACTTGTCACAGCCGCGCACTTGAACATGGTAGTGTGTATAAATTTAATTAGCCTTCCTGAATCCGTTGGCACCCTGTCACATCTGTGGTACTAGAAATAGTATGTTGTAAAGGTTTAAATAATCTCTCTGATTTCATTGTCAATTAGACTTAGCCGCAACACTTGAACATATTAGGAAGTTTAAATGTTTAAATAACTTGTTTGATTTTGCTGACAATCTATCGCAGTTCCAACACTTGAAAATAATAATAATAATGCAAGTAGATGGTGATACTTCCAAATTCCAATATTCATTTTCTAATATACTTGACAACCTGTCACAGTTACAACATTTTGAACTGAGGCATTGTACAGAATTAAATAGCCTCCCTGATACCAATCGCAATCTATCACTGCTGAAGTTTTAAACATTAGAGAGTGTATAAGTTTAAATAGTTTTCCTGAATCTGGAACTACTCTGCTTCCTCCCTTTATAATTTACTATCTTCTAAATTATTTCATTGGAATTTTATTTATCCCTCTCCTATTATAATGTTATCGACTGATTGAAGGTTGGGGGTCTTGCTTTACCTGTATCGATCTCCCCTTGTCCCTGAATTATCTAGAGTTGTGTTGTCAATGTAAATGAAACAAAGGCCATTCTTTTAGGAGAGCCGACATCTCAAGTTAGAAACCAAATCTCCTTAGGGTCTCGTGCAATTCTAGGTCATTGGTAAAAAAGAATCATATATGGGAGATACTCGAGTCACTCCTCGGTAGCAGTCTTGTCTACCATTATATTTTCTTTTCCTTATGTCGGTCACCTAAGTGTTTTAGATTGAACCCTATATATATATGAAATCATTCGGTGGTTATTAGTTCCTATTAGGAATTGTTTATACAATTGGATCCTTTGTTGTTAACAGTTAATGATATAATGGTCATCTTGGGAAATGTTAAAGGAACACTTTAGGTCAACACAAGGGTATAGATATATTCTTATGTCAAATCAGATTTACATTTAGTAATTAATGGTTAAGATATGATGCTTCTTTAATTTTACAAGGGATTAAAAACTTATGTTTCTCACATGCCTTTGAATATGTGCCTGTCTTAATGTATCTTCATAGCCACACCCTATGTTGGGTTTGCTTCTTCAACATTAACCCTATAGTGTCAGATCAAATTTGGTCTTGTGAAATATAGGTTATAATATACTTTTAGAAAAGGGTTACGACTTAAGAGATTCTCCCTTGAATTTTTGGAATTCCATGTTTATAGTTATGATTCAGTTAGTTATTTATTATGAAGGATATTGTTAACACTTGATTGTATATGTTTTTGTTAGTCCATGAAAAGTGTAATTACAATATCTTCTTGTTAGCATAGTTGAGTTACCTTAGATGTATTGTATTAGATTAACGTGATATCATCATTATTGATTATGGTATTAAAATAAATTTGTTATTAAGCTAGGAACAATGATTCTAGAGACAACATATCGATACAACTATATATTTTGGAATTGATAATTAGACCTTGAATTGAGTTGAGAATCAGTGGGTTGATTTTGTTGTTGGTTGTTCCTACAATTGATTCTCTTGTAGTTACTTAATAGTTGATAGGTTAATCTATCATGTATGTCTTTATTCCATTATTGGAATAGATGTTGCATGACATATCATGTTGGTAAATTGGAAAATTTGGAATGTTTGAGTGTATTCATGTGGAGAATTTTGTGTGTAATTTTGGAGTTTATGATGAATTTATTTATGGAGGTTGTTTTTGGCTTTGAGTTTGATGTTGATTTTGAGATCAAGTTTTGTTGCCACCTTGTTGGGAAACCCTTGTTTTAGTGATTTATTAGTCTTCCAGAGAAAGAGAAAGAAAGGTGTTGCTTTATTATTGGCCTTCACTTTTGGTTCTTTGTGAACTATTGCTCGTATGATCTATATGATGATTGGGTTTAGTCTTGCACTTGAAAATAGTTTCGTTATGAAGATTTTGTGTAGAATGGTGTATGTCTTGCTTAATGCAAATTATCATGTGGCTTTATATGTTGTGCATGGGGGCTTACCCTGATAGTGTCTTTTGAGTTTTTGTTGTTCATAAGGGGAGTGGCTTTCAATGGGGGCCGGGACCCGGAAGAGGTCCTAGGGTAACTCATTGGAATTTTATTAATTAAGTGAAAACGTTAATATTTAATTAGGGGTTTTGGATAGAATCACACATTAACAAGATATAAGTGAATGCCTCACTCATGGCTCAAGTGCTTGTATGGGCTTGAGATGAGTTGAGAAGGCCTGGAATGGAAAAATCATTGTCTTGTCCTTATGAAAGATAATCGATGCCGCATTGGATTGCATGTGGGGCCGGGTTTCGTAATAGGTCACCAGGGTAACCCAAGTTGGGGGTCGGGGCCTAGGAAGATTCACTAGGGTAACCCATGCAACATTGCGATGACACTCTTCCTTTAACAACCATGTATGCTTTGTTTCCCTCTATGTTATTCTTGGGCCTTTGGAAGCACATGTTGGCATTTGTATGTTGATGCCTTATTGGTTATTCCTTATGTTGGGCACATCTTGTGTTGGTTATATCTTGTGTTGAGATTGCCTTATGTTATTGTGGATCTTGTTGTGAAGCCTTGTATCCTTTTTTTGTATGATGGTTATTGTTGGGGATCCTTCTTGTCATCTCTTAGCACGGGGGGTGGGCCTTCGGGTCCACGTGGTTGGGTGGAACATGCTATGCACCCCATTGGGTTCCTAGTTGTCGATCGAGAAGTGCAAAATTGTACCTTGCAGTGACTCCTGAGTTGTACCAGAGTTGGATCCAGTATTGCAGCTTTGTACTCCTTCATTTCATATGTATCATTCTATTTTATTGTATCTTCCCCATTCATGTTGGGAAGCGGCATTGTAATATTGTAATCCTTGATTAATGTATTGTCCATGTCCATGTTATCTTATAGTTACTGGTGTATACTCACCTTTCATGTGATGTAATAATGTTGTTGTGAAAAATAATGCAGTCATGTAAACCCGAGGGATTTGTTATATGTAGTTCATGTTTAGTTTTCATTTCATGTGATATATGATTATTATGATGTATGTTAGTACTTTAAAAAAAAATTGGTGCCATAAATGTTAGATGTATTGTATCCTTTGGGGTTGCTTGGCGGGGCATTCACTTTTATAGAAATCCCAATTCAAATGGATAGCTAGAATTGAGAGATGATGTATGGTGATCAATGGATGAGGTTAATTGAGACAAGGATAGATAAGGATGGACCAAAACTCAAGAAATTAGTTGAGATTTAGGGCTTGGCTAAGAAGAAATTCAAATTAAATAATGATAGAAATTATTTAATTTAAATGAGGGAAATGAATAATTAAATAATTAAAAATAATTATTTAATTATAGAAGAAGGGGGGATGTTAAAATATTAAATAATTAAAAATATATATTTAATAAAAGGTGGAGGGAAATGATAAATAATTATTTAATTATGGAAGGAAAAGGCTAATGAATAATTAAATAATTAAAATAATTATTTAATTATAAAGGAAAATGGAAATAAATAATTAAATAAATGAAATTTATTTTATTATGGATAGAAAAAGATAATTAGTGACATCATTTAAATAAAATTGATATTTATTTAAATTAATCAAGGAGGAATAATGATAAAGTGAATTAATTAAATAAATAAAAATTATCTAAATAATAGAGGAATATGACATTAGGGGATAATTAAATAATTAAAATTATTTAATTATACTAGGAAGAAGGCAAATTAATGATAAAATGTTGCTTGCGGGCTTAGGACATTTTTTTAGTGTCTACACTAACATTTTTTACAATGTCAAGACCTCTGAGGATAGTACTGAGACCAACCCTCCTAAGAACCAACATATTGATGGCTAAGCCTGGATTGAAACCTTTTCGGACCCTGATGATTCCTCAATCTTTACCATATCTACCTCATTGCTAAGCTTTGTTGATATTGATGATAACATGCCCCTAGTCCACCCACAACTAATAGATTAGATCAACAAGGACCATTGAGCTTGGACATTTTCAAAAATGATGAAGCTATAGTTGAGTTTATGTGATTTTGAGATGGTATACCTCGGGGTGACCATAAATTTGGATTTACCATATACCTCAACACTATTGCTTACTTCGATGAGTCTACCCCATCTTTCAGTCGCAAAAGTGAAAAAGAAGAAAAGAATAGGTCTCCAAGTGAAAACCAAAAGGCACCTCTAGACCAAGAAAAAGAAAAGATAAAGGGTGTATCTAAGGGTGAAAACCTCTCCAAGGTTCCCAAGGATGGAAGGTTGGATATACTCCCTATCATTCAAGAGAGATCTCCACCTTTGGTAGAGAAATCAAAGGATGTCAATATCAGTACAGTTGAGAATCCCAAGATTATACACTTTGTAGCTTTTTTGACAGAGACATAAAAGCCAAGTTTCATCAACTTCTTCTTTGAATGATAAATCATTTTTTCTTGGTCTTATGCTAACATGCCTGGACTAGACCCTGAATTAGTCCTTCATCATTTTCCTCTTCTTCCAAATGTGAAACCTTTCAAACAAAAAATCATAAAGATGCACCAACATATTGCCTTATTGGTCAAGGCTAAACTGAAAAATTTGTTAGATGTTGGGTTTATCAAACCTATAGACTATGTTGAATGGATATCAAATCTAGTATTAGTTACCAAACCAATAGGAGGAATTTGAATTTGTACAGATACCCGACTTAAACAAAGCCTATCCTAAAGATGATTTTCCCTTACCTAGCATTGATATCATAGTAGACCTAACAACTAGGTACGAGATATTTTCACTCATGGATGGATTTTCTAGCTATAATCAAATTAAAATTGCTCCTGAGGATCAGCACAAAATAGCTTTTACTTTTCCTTGGGGTACCTATTGCTAGAATATAATGCCCTTTGGCCTTAGGAATGTTGGAGCAACTTATCAGAGAGCTATGACTACAATATTTCATGATATGATGCATACCCTTATGGAAGACTATGTGGATGACTTATTAGCAAAATTTCTCACAAGAAGAAGTCATCTAAATGTGCTTGACAAGTTTTCACCAGGTTGGAGCAATACAAAGTCAATAAATCTAAAAAAGTGTGTCTTTTCCAAGTAACTTTTGGAAAACTCCTTGGATATATCGTGTCTCATAGAGGTATTGAGGTTGATCCTACAAAGGTGAAAGTCATCATCAATATGCCACCACCATCTAATCGAGCACAGTTATGTAGTCTACAAGGGAAACTACAATCCATTCACAGATTCATTTCCCAGTTAGTAGACAAGTGCCATCCTTTTCAACATTTGCTTCACAAGGATGTTCCATTCAAATGGATAGATCATTGTCAGCAAGCCTTTCAACAACTCAAGGATTATTTGTTATCGCCACTAGTTCTAATGCCACTCATTGATCGAAAACTGCTAATTCTATACATATCAACTACCTCATTTGCATTGGGAGCTCTCTTAGCACAGAGTTTTTTGAATATTTGCATTACATAAACTTATAGAAGTGGTGCAAAACATAGATGTGGTACAAAACATAGATGTGGTACAAAACATAGATGTGGTACAAAAAGCAGATGTGGTGTAGGAGTTAACAAATGTGTGACTCTAGTTATGCAAATGCATTACAGAATACAGATGTGGTGCATAGGTATGGTTCCCTTTTCTAAACAATTGTGTTACAGAAAGGCTCAAATGTGTAACTCTAGCTTTTTTCCTAAAATCAAGTGTTGGAATTAGGGTTTAATAGGTGTAATTATAATTTTTCGCAGTCATCGCATTTAAACACATTAAATCAGCTTATCGATAACTTTGGCTAATTTTCTAAACTTTTTTGCCAAATTTCTCAAGGGGCACCACACTATCCCGTGTCATTGAGGCACACTAGGGCAAGTCCTGACCAAAATTTTCTTTATTTTTCTTTGAAACAATGCTCAAAATCGCATCATCTCAAAGAGGGGAAAATGTAAACACTAAAAATTATCCTAGCCTACAAGCGACATTTTTAGACTAATTCTCATCTTATCCATATAATTAAATAGTTGGTCAACTGTTTAATTATTACTAAATTCGCATTCTACTATTAATTAAATAATTTTATATTATTTGATTAATTCGCTTTATTAGTATTCTTCCTTGATTAATTAATTAAATTTTATTTATTTAATTATGTCACTAATTATCCCTATTCCTCTAAATTATTTAAGTAAATTATTATTATTTATTTAATTATCCATTATCCATTTCCTAAATTAAATAATTACTTTAATTATTTAATTATTCATTAATATCTCAACATTATTCATTCTCCATAAATAAATAAAATCATTTATTTTATTTATCTAATCCATTTGTGAATGTTAATTAATTATTAAATCTCATGCATTTCCAACTCACCTTCTAACTGAGACTTACTCTCAATCCACTAATCAATCAATTTCAGTCTATTTATCAATTAATCCAATTCACGAACACTCAATCTGAGTTAAAAATTCAATCAAATCTCTTAACTAAATCATGCAAATAGTTGGTTGATGCATGCACTCAGTTCACTGAATCATGCAACCAATTAACTAATCAATCAATTCCTCTCATTAATTCTCCACCATCAATCTTTTCAATTCTTCCTCGAATCTAAACTATCCATCAACCCTAACATTTTCTATAAAATCAACCTTCATCCTCATTTGAAAAAAACCACAATCTTAAATATTTTGCTATCATATCCATTTGAACTTATTGTATTTGTGCACACATACAAATCTAAGAGCAACAATAGCTTACAAAGAAAATTTGAGAAGGACAATGGGGGTGATTCGATGTTTGGTGTGAGGAAGGTATATCATTTGATTGATCTTTCATGTTTCTTGCATTTATTCATTCTTCATTGATAGATTGGAATTGGTTTGTTTGGATCATATGGTTTTTGTGGTTGTTTATGATTCTTGCTATTTTCCTAATTTTTGGTCATACAATTTTAGGAACATTAAATTAGACAAGTGTAATGATAGTGGGTTAACTAGAAACGTCACACCTAAGAGTTGGACATTATTCGATGAGATAGGGAGTATAGCGACATAATCATCCAATATTTGCACTCCAGATCTTTCTTCCAAGTATATTGAAACCCTTTGAAATTGGTAAAAATTAGTATTCCTTTAATCGAGCATTAAATTAGATGGTTGCAATGAAAAATGGAGAATTTAATTTGATTCATAGGTGCATTATTTCAACTTGGTGATACAATCACACCCACAAAAAGTTATACTTTTTTTACCTAGCATCGATCAAAGATAGTTTTCAATATTTTAATCATATAAGTTTTCATGGGATCAAATTTCCTAGGTTGTTTTGCACATGGGTAGTTGTCATATAGAGAACTAGATCCCTATTTTTATTCTTTGAAGCATTCATAAGTTAGAATTGAATTTTAAGAATTAGAAAAGGGACTGACAATTATATAACCAAATATATAATTTTAGCCTATTTTGTAGTATTAGTTGACATGTTATGTATGTAGAAATAGTCTTCGGGCATTCAAGCTAAGGGGAGATGTCATTTATTTGCTCAACTTAAAGCTTCATGAATGACTCTATGACTAAAACACTCACAATTTTACCTAATTGCCACCTCTATTAAACCCAATAATAATAACAAGGTACAAACCTACTTGAAAAAGATTCTTCCATGTCTTTATCATTCATAATTAGAACATGATTATATTCTATTTCGTATCTACATTACCCATTGTGTTGCATATACCTGAGAGGACTTAAGGCACTAGATAAGAAGTGTCTATTTTTTATTTTCAAACATGGTTAAACTCCTAGCTTATGTATCAAATTAAATCTTGACAGATTTGATAATATGAAAGGAAAACCTCTAGATTGGAATAATGCAAGTATATATTTATGAATTGTATATTAATTACTTGGGACTTATCAAGAATGTGCTAAAGTCGATATGTGATTCTAAAATTACATCTCATTCACAATAGTTACTACTATTGAATGTATCTGATTCATCCTTGGATCTGAGATGGGTTTCTAACACAAGGAAATATTTCTTATTATCTAAAAAGACTTTTAGACATTGTATGAAAGAGTGAGGTCATTTATGCATTAAAATTAGACACGGACGAATTGTGATTATAAAAAAGTTCACTCAAACATTCATAATTCTTACCACACATAATTTATTAAGATTTAAAATAGAGATAAATATTATATAGAAAATTATAACTCTACATTTCATGACTTAAGTTGTTGTCCTTCCTTAGACTAATATCCTCCTATCAGTGTCCCAAATTTAAACAATATTTACTATGTTAGATGTTCTAGTTGTCACTCAATCTGACAATATTCCCAAGCAACTTTTTTCAAGCATATGCAAGCTTTTCCATATTGATTTGATAGGAGCACAAGCATAGGCCTATCTTTTGTTCTTACTCTATCAAAAAGGAAGGTACAATAATATCAAATGGGAAGCAAAGCTTTTATTTTAAAAAATATTTGGGATCATATTTCTTCATAAGATACAAAGATTTTGTTCACTTCTATTCGTTTTCTTGATTACAAGATTTGGAAACTAATGCCATAGAAAAGGACAAGGAAAAAGTTGCCTAAATATTTTTTAAATACGCCGCCCAAAGGAACGATGCCGCGTGTAGACCAAAAAGAAGAAAAATGGACCGGAGAAAAAGTCTAACAATTTTGGTGGGAATCCTATGCAAGCAAGTCGCATGGAATAAAGGGTGGATGGTATCTAATCTATAACTTAAAAATCAGCATTAAAACAATGGGCACACCGTTCAATTTTTAAATTATTATTATATACGAGGAATCCTTGAGGGAATGGAGTAGAGTTTTACTATTATTTTTATATTTGAAGGACATATTATATTTAGAGCTTGTACCCATTGAAAGGTATATTGGTTATATTGATAGGCAATTTATTAAATAGTAATATAGTAATGTTTAAACTTTGTCAATTGTTCTTGTTTTTTATATATGTTTGTAGCAATACAATATTATATATTATGTGTTGTACAATAAGCATATATTTTGGACAAACTTGACTATTATTTCGCAAATAATGAGACATTTATAAGTAAGAAGAAAGTGAAAAGATTTGAAATGTGAAATAAAGTAAATGTTATAGTGTCATTTGAATTCATTTTCTCCTTTATTTATATTTGACTTTTTTTATTAAGGTAAAATATATGATCGTATTTTGGAAACATTAATATTTTATAAGCACATTTATGTATATATGAAATTGGTGAAGATGGGTGTTGAAGGAGAGACCCCACAACATGTCTTATTTCATCTCTTAACAACATGCTACAAAGTTCTATTTCTTATCATTTCATTTCATTCTCTGCCTTAGCTTATTAGAAAATGAAATGGCTGCTCTCAATTTAATGTATTTGCATTTTAGAATGAAGGTCGAAATTGTGATTCAACAACTTATTCTAAATACTTGCATTATATTCAAATATGTGTTGGCAAATTAGGTAAGATTTAGTTTTCCCAACTCACCTATAATGAATGTTCAACATAAGCTTTTTTTAGATGGAGTATACAAGAAGGATGGACACTCTCGGATGTTGATGATCATCATCATGATCATTAATTATGTGATTAATTTTAGAATTCTTGAAAAAAAGTGGCATAAATTATTTTATTTATGTCTAGTGACTTTGACATATGTTGGGTAGGATTTTGTACCATCATCTCAGTGAGAACTTGCCTATATTTACAAGTTTGATTAAAAAAGAAATAATAAAAAAACCATAAAGAGATCAATCTCAATGTGTATGTGTTTACCTACATCTTAGTGCAAAATTTGTAGTTATAATTTCTAACAAGTTTCTATTTAACAAATCTAATTTATGGTGGAAAAATATTGGTTTCAATATTCACAAGTTTGTTGGGATGAAAAATGTTAATGCTTATTATGCTAGCTATTTTTAGACAAGATAAACTTTTCACAATTTATATTTAACTTGTTATAAATTTCAAGCAACAAAACAAAGTAATGATTAACTGTTAACTAATTTCATGGGTTTGTTGTTACCAAATAGAACTTTGTCCCAAATAAATTTCAACTTAATACAGAGTTTACAAAATCAATTTACTTTGGAAAAGTTAATTAAATACTACAAATATGATCTAGATGCCATCAAATCTACCAAATAATAAGATGTGAAAAAGTGAGATACCCAATTTGTAGATGTTTATCTTGCAACACTTTTTCCAGATATTGTATATTTTGGGCATGCTTGCACCAATAATTATAAAAATGACACCAATTATAGTTAGATATTTTATTTTGCATGTGCAAGTTTCTACTTATTTGAATAGAAAGAATCTTCTAGATTTTATATGTCAAATTGTAGCCAACATGTTAAACACTTATCAACTAGGAGGGAATTTGACAAACAAAATAATTTTACTTGATTATATGAGAAGAAATTAGGCTTGAAAATGCAAGGCCATTTGTTTAAAAATCTTGTAAGGATATGAGTTACTTATAATTCTAATTTGTAGTCTCAAAAAAAAATTGTTAGATTAAATTTATGCAAATTAGATGTGAAAATGCAAGGTGATTTGTTTTAAAAAATTGTAAGGATGTGAGTTACGTAAAATTCTAACTTATCGTGTTGATAACTTCTTGTTAGATTAAATTTCTACTCTCTTTGAACTGGGAAATTATTTTATATTACAATATAAATATGTTAATGTTATATTTAAAATAGAGGTTTAACAATAAAGTATAGGACAAAACAACTAAAAACAAAAATATAAATTGTAAAAGATGGAAGAAAATAAATTTGGGAAGTGAACACATATATTTTTAAAATTAATTTACTTAGGATGTAAATTATTTGAATGATAGCAATTAAGAGCAACAAGAGGTAGAAATGGGTGAGTAAGTGGATATTACTACCATCTAGAAAATGAAATGAAATAAAATATTTTAATAAATCCACAAGACCAAGTAGTATATGGAACTTCAAGATAGTAATAAAGTTGCTTTGCATACAAGCACTGCCTATTGGACTACACGATTGGTCTGACAACATTAATAGATATATATTCTTTCTCTTGAGAGAAGATAACACATGGTGACCCTAACTCCCAAGGTCACGGTAATTGGTTCTCAATTATGTTGATATCCTCGTGGTTGATATAACTAATATTCAAGGGGCCTTTGTTGGTAACAAGGAACAGGAACATAGCATCAATTAGTCTATGTTGGGGGATTTAAATAAAAGAAAAAGATGAATCAGAGCTTCAAATCAAAGAAACATGAGTAAAATTCTTACATATCCAGACATGCATATCCATAATGAGTGTTTATTCCACCTAACCACAACTATAGCAAGATGCAATCCATAGAATAAACTATGCTACTACATACATCCATAATGCTAATTCAAATACCATCAACATTCACTAAACTTACTTCAAACAAATCACTCACTCATCATCTAAAACACAGATCAAATGAATACGATAACAACTTCATCCACAGATAATCCAATGATATAATATTGAATCCAATTCCTTCTATTGACTTTCATCAATTAAGAAACAATTAAGCACAGCAAAAATCACTGGTGCATGGATTGATCATGTACCATTAACCTTATCAAAATAGATCCAAACTTTAAACCATAACATAAAAATGTATGAAAAACTGTAAAATAACCAAGTTTTACTGAACTTTTAGAGTATCTCTCCTAAAACATAGAAATCCTAGATCTAATCTCTATTTTCTATCATCAGGTGGTTGATCTTCCTTCAATTAGCTGACCTTTACAAAGTAGAACCTAATAATACATATAGGGTGCCACATGCACAAGTTTCTCAATTATCAGTCAAGATCCACAATTAATGGAACTGGAATTGAACACAGAAGTGGACTGATGAACTCTTGTTCCAAGGCTAATTACTCTATTGTGCCAACAAGAAATCTGATATTCCAAGAAGAAAGTGAAACCGACGGATTAAACTCAGAGTTGAGCTTATGTCAAAACCCACAAAAGAGGAGAAAAGCAGATATTGAGTATGTTGAAAAGAGCCAGTTCACTTTTGCACTGAATGCTCAAGGATGTACTCATCATAACTAGAGAACACTTGTTGAAGAGTACCCAAATCTAGCCCATCTAACTAATCACCTTCAAATTTTATCCTTTCAAATTCTGTAGAAACCAACCTTTGCATCTCCTTTAACTTGATTAACTCCCTTCTAGCAGTTCTTACCTCCTCACTGATATCCATAAATTGATCTAATAATAAATTATCCCCATCGTCTCCCTTTTGTTTAATTTCCTCAAACCTACCCCTCCATCTCTCCCTTAGTTTATCCAAAGATAGGCCTTCTTTGTTTGAGGAATCTAGGTTAATTAAAATGGCCACAATTGACTCTAATTCAACCATCTGTTGATTCAAATCTTTGCTCATTTATCGGACTTCTTCTTGATGCCCATGAATAGCCCTAGACTTATACCTTATGATGCTCATAATTTTTTCCATAAAATCTACATTACCATGCTCAAGAATTGAATATTCTAGCAATGTGGACTTGGGCACTTTTCCAATATCTTCAATCCTTTTAACACATTCTTTGTATTCATCATCCTACTTATCCAGATCCTTGGCCTGTTGATCTAGATCCTCTGCCAATTCAAGAGCAACCTTATGAATTTTAGAACCCTCAACAAGAACATCATCAACCTCCTGGTTGAGCTTATCCAACCATTTATCCATCATTCCTACCTTTCTTTTCATTTGAACCAAATCATCTGCTTCCTTCTTTGTTAACAAAACTGGGGATTCAGGAAGAGCAGCTTGTTGGGAAATGGGACTTGAAACATCTTTCAAAAACCTATGAAGCTAATCCAATTGAGCCTTAAGCTCATCCTTCCTTTGTTTATCTTTGATCATCCAGGATTTAGTTGAAGAGGCCACAATATCAATCAAACTCATTTGTTGGTTTCTTGTAGGCTTTCCCAAATTTACCGCCCCCAACTGATAATCAATGATTTTCATATCATCATGAATCCTCTCCATTACAGGTATGGCACATTCAGCAACAATCTCTCTAGCATCAGTGAGCCTAGTAGAGTGAAGAACCCAAACCTTCTTTTTAGGTTTCTCCTTCCCAATTTCTTTCATCATTTCCTCCCAATTCAATGACTGTGGTTGAACAACTTGTTTTCTTTCCAGTTCCAATTTTAACCAAGTAGGAGCAATATGAGTAGTGGCTACCTGGGCTGAAGAATAAGAAATAGTAGTGGAAGACAAAGGTTGTAACAATGTAAGCCCCAGTTGAGAATCAACTTCCTGCACATTTTGCTGATCACTTTGTTCCTTTTCCTGTACTAACCTTTCTGCTTCCTCTTTATCCTTCTGCTCTTGCAGCCTTTGAGCCTCCAGCTCCTGCTTTGAACATTCCTCTTCCACTTTATTTTTCTCTAACATTTTATCCCGCTGCTTCTTCAACTCTTCAACATAGTTCCATGCCTCCTTGGACTTCTTTTCATATTCAACAATCTCAGCAGCCTCTCTTTCCCTTTTCAAACGTTCTTGTTCTTCCCTTTTCCTATAAGCCTCTTCTTGTGCCTTGAGCTTAGCTTCAATAGCTTATTTTTCTCTTTTTTGCTGGGAATTTTCATCTTCAAGGTTATGAATCTTTTGTTGCATCATCAACTTATCTCTCTCTTCTTGTATCTTGAGCTCCTGCTCCTTTTGTTGTTGTTGTTGAGCTAATTCATCAGCCTTGACCTTATCTTCCAACTCCTTCTACTTGACCGCCAATTCAGATTGTGCCTTGGCCTCCTCCTCTTGTTGCTTAGTTGATGCCTTAGCTTGTGACTTGGCATCAACTTCTCTTTTTGCATCTTCAAAGAGTTTCCACTGATCTTCCTTAGTCAATATGTGTTCAGTCCCTGCATCATCTGTCATATCAAAAGATGTTAATACATGATGCTCTTTATTAGATGGAGTCTTTTCTGAATCCGTTTCTACATTATGTATCTCAATTTCATCCTCCATTTTCTTTAAGACCTCTGCTTCATCATGGAGGGATCCTGTTGGTGATTCTTGACCTAATTCTTATGTATCAAAGGGCTGAGTAGATACCTCCCCTGCAACAAATGTAGAAGCCCCCACCTTCACAATTGTTTCATCTTCCTGCACCTCTGGAAGGTCTTGAGGAACCACCTCCTCTTGTGTATTAGAAGGCATAAACTCTAAGGGTTCGTTAGGTGCCATCCTTCTCTTTTCCCTTTTAAATCCTTGGGTGGTACCTACAACTTTCCTCTTCTTAGATGATTGAGGCTCGACCTGATTAGCCCTCAAACTCACCCAGTGAATACTTCTATCTAGCACCGGTCTTGTAGTATGCTTTATGTCAATTGTCTC
>VDFB02213350.1:0-11161 GCA_007258455.2 Sequoia sempervirens
CGTTCTCCAATTAAGTTTTATTTTGTTTTCCAAAACCCTATATTCCTGGATCTCATTTTTTGTTTTTTAAATCCCTAATTTCTTTTCAAATCCATTTTAAACCTCGCCCACCCAAACTCCTTTTGCCACCGGTGTGTTTCCCATTTAGTGTAAAGTTTAAAAGAAAGCTTGTTGCCGCTTATTTTCTTATATTTTATAAGTTCAAAAATTTCAAAAAGAAAAAAGCTTGCTCGTTATCTTCAAAGTATTATAATTTTTTAAAATATTTCCTATCTAAGCTTTTAGCTTTTAAAATAAGGAATATTAGCCATTTAAAAAGGCATGGCTACTTTTCATATTTTCTTTTAAACGCTTTTATTATTAATCAAATAAAGGTAATTTTTTTTAAGCTTTCATTCTATTTTTTTTAAACATTAAAATTTCTTCTTAGGTTTTAATTTTATTAGTTTTTATATAATCTCTTTTTTAAGAAGAAAAATAAATCATTCCATAGTATTTAATAATTGTTTTCTTTAAAAGAAAACTATTATAGATATATATTTTATATTTTTTTTCTTAATTAAAAAGGATATTCAAATAATTTTAATTCTTTAAAAAATAGAAATTTAATATAAAGGGGCTTATTTTATTTTTAGGCAATTTATTTTTATAAGAGGTTTTTTTTTTAGGATTTATATTTTTTTTGTAAGCAAATATTTACAATACTTATTATTTTTCTCATAAAGTTGTGATTTTTTATTTTTTTGCAATCATGTCAACTTTAATTCCTGAAATTAAATTAAATTCTTCTAACTATCATTCTTGGAAGGCTCACATTTCTTTCATTTTTCGATTTAAACATCTTTTAGATGTATCTACAGATCCTAAATCTAAACGAGGTTCGTCTGCATCCAAAGATGAAATTAAAAAATGGAATCTCAAAAATGAAGAAGCCCTTGGCCTCATAGGTATCTCCATGTCACCCAAACTTTATGTTCACATTGGGACATGTACAACTACCTATGAAGCATGGAACAAACTCAAAACGATTTATGATAGTACAAATGAATCAAGAAAAATTCAAATTCAAGATCAACTTGAAGATTTGAGGTATTCTGATTTTAAATCTATAGATGAATTTTTATTGAAATTTGATGCTTTAAATAGTCAATTGGATGGTTTAGGAGTTAAATTAGATAATCTTAGATTAATTCATCTTATTCTTAAAAAGTGTCTTCCTAGACAATTTCAACAATTCATTACTAATATTCATGCTCAATTAGCTATTCCTTCTTTAGCTACTCAATTAACTTATGATATTTTTCATGATTTATTAAGACAAGAAGAGGCTAAGTTAATTCAGTTTGGTACTCTTAAGTCTAATGAACATGCTTTCTTGTCTAATCATAAGCAACATTTTAAACCTCATTCTAAACAACAACATTATAATTCCAAACCTCATTATAATAATGGCAATGATCCTAGAAAGTTTAACTCTTCTAAGAAACCACATTGCACTTATTGTAATAAGGATGGTCATTGGCAAAATACTTGTTTTAAGAAGAAAAATGAGAAAAAGCCTATGGATCAAAATAATCAATAGTTTCATAACAATGGTAATCAATCTAGATGTGCTTTTACATGTAGTTTGAATGTTTCTAAACCTTTTTGAATGGTTTATTGATTCAGGTGCATCTCAACATGTTACTTCACATAAAAAGTTTGTTTTTTAAATAACTTCACAAGTACTTTATTATTGGACTTGATCAACCCAATAATAGTGTACTTATTTAACTCAATTATGTTTGGAATATGAAAAGGGGATATTCATGTAGTCATGAATGCATGAGTACCATCTGGTAGAGTAATAAGTTGTTTTACTTAATTTAATCATATTGGTTAATTAATTAAGTCACTTATCACTTTAGTTACTTAAGCTAAACTTAGGCACGCTAATAATTAATTATTTATTAATTATATTAAGTGTGCACGCTAGGGTTTCCCTTTAGGATTTTCTTTAGGGTTTCTTGATCTCCTTTTATAAGGATTGATCTCATTGTAATTATTAACGAGAGAATATATGTAGCTTTCATATTTTCTTGAAAGTTTTCTCTCTTCTGTAACTTTTTCTTGTTGAAGTTAATTGCATACATTTATTTGCAGATCTCTTGCATGGAAGGTGTATTTGTTTGTGTTTGATCCTGTCGCTCGTGGTTTTGTGCTTGTTTCACAATTCTAACATGGTATCAGAGCATGGATTCAGTGAACCCCTTCTCGATTTATGAGGTTTTCTTCTTCAACAAGGGTTGCAGGCTTCAGATCTGAATCCCCTTTACTTTCTTTGCAAATTTTGGATCCTAAGGAAGTTTTAGAAGCATTTTGGCATGAATTAGACCTCTCCATTGAATCCAGAGCTGTTAGAATAACCAAAAATTACCTTTGTTTCATCAAAATTGGCTTCCGTTTGTCAGATCTGTGAGGGTTTGAAGAAAGGTTTTTTTGTCAGATCTAGGGGTTGTTCGATTTTTTGGAGCATTTTGAGCACAAACGAACCTCACTGTTGCGTCCAGAGTGGCCAAAAACCTAAAGATCAACTGTAAACTCGCCTATATTCGGCGTCAGCTGTTCGTGAGGCAAATTTTGTATCTGTACAACCCTATTTGTCGTCTACACGTGGATCGATAAATTTTTTTTGCCTTGGTAATTTTTTATTTTTATTTTCTGAATTTGTTTTACCAGAAAAATAAAAAAATATATATTGTAAATTTTTTATGATTTTTTAAAACAATTTAAAAACCAAAAGCCTTTTAAAAGGTATTTTCGCCGTTTGCCTCTATGGGAGATGGTGACTAAGTAAAATTCCTCATAGATTTGCATTCTGGTCTCAGATGAGGCCACGAGAAACATCATTGATTTGCCTTTATGAAATTCGTCCGGCTGGACTGATCAATCTCATGGAGTTTTATGATTTTTAAAAAAATCAAAGTTTAAAAAAAATTATTGTAAAGTTTTTTTATTATTTTTTTTTAAATAATTTTTTCTGTAATAAGCCCTGGTATTTTGCTTTTTTATGCAAAATAATGCACTGTAATTGGAGGATTTTTTTCTTGCACACTAAATCTGGCGGACCTTCACATTTGGAGGTAGTTTTGTTAAATTTAGCAGAGATCACTTTTTGCTCTTCTCAGCCCCTCTCCGTTGGGTTTTTTTAGTTTTGCACCTCAACTTCCAGAGGCCATATCTCAGCCATACAGTGGTCTTTTTGCGTGCAATTTTTTTTGAAATGGGTTGGAATTTTGTGCTCTTCGCAGTGGTGTAGGTATTTCTAGTTTTGACTTCTGGGTTTTTCCAGAATTTTATTTTATCAGTGATGTAGTTGTTCAGTTCTTGTTTTGGAGACTTTGACATGCCATATCTTCTGTATTCGGACACTTTTTTGGGTACCATTTTTTTGAAAGTGCATGTTTTTTTGTGTACTTCATCATGGTGCTATTAGTTTCCACATTTTCTATAAGAGAATTGTATTTTCAGCATGTTGTCCTATTTGGACATTGGATCTGATCCGTCCTGATCTGATCTGATCCTGACCCCATACCTTTCTCTATGCTGGCGTGACTTTGGTTTCCACATCCTTTCTATCAATCCTTGTAATTTCATGTTTGCACCCTCTCAGATGCTCTTGTTCCTCTTCATGCACCACTTTCCATTCAGCTTCAAGAAATTGCCACGCCTCTAATTTTTCGCATTATGGTTTCACCGTTGTAATTTCGTGTATCCTTGTGTTTCCTTTAGCTGAATCTTTTCATCTTCATTTGATTTTTAGTGTTTTTCGACTATTGTACTTGTGCTATTTGTATCTTCTATTCCAGGTTTTGCCTTTGTTTTGCTTAATTGATCTGTAGGTTGCGTAGCTTTTCATGCATTGTTGTCTTCTTGATCCTGATCATCCTATCTTCAGAGGAGGTTCTTCGGCACCATAGCAGTCATCTTTTGACAGAGTTTGTAGCTTCTTCATGCTTCTTTGATGTTCTACATGTTCTTTTTTAGGACATTTCCTTGATTTGGAGGCTTTTCAGTCCTTCAATCACCTTTGATCTCTTCTTGGAGTAGAGTTTTTTTCCTACAAGGTTTTCTCTATTTCTCCGCTTTACAGAGATCTTTTGTTTGTACATGGGTACCTTACTTGGCCTTGTTTGTCGGGGCCCATCTTTGCTTTCATGCATCTTTTCCTTAGTGTTTTTAGCTACTTCCTAAGTTCATCTTAAGGGGGGGTGTTAGAGTAATAAGTTGTTGAATTACTTAATTAATTTAATCATATTGGTTAATTAATTAAGTCACTTATCACTTTAGTTACTTAAGCTAAACTTAGGCACATTAATAATTAATTATTTATTAATTATTAAGTGTGCACACTAGGGTTTCCCTTTAGGCTTTTCTTTAGGGTTTCTTGATCTCCTTTTATAAGGATTGATCTCATTGTAATTATTAATGAGAGAATATCTGTAGCTTTCACATTTTCTTGAAATTTTTCTCTCTTCTGTAACTTTTTCTTGTTGAAGTTAATTGTATACATTTGTTTGCAAATCTCTTGCGTGGAAGGTGTATTTGTTTGTGTTTGATCCTGTGGCTCATGGTTTGTGCTTGTTTCACAATTCTAACACCATCTTAATGACTTATTTATACTTAATAATTCTTCTCTTCATAGTATGCATTTCCCATTATTACATCACAATTTTTTTTTAATATTTTTTTTATAACTTAAGGTGGCTTGATTTGTGGCTTGAGAAATTATCATTCTCTCTACCTAAGTCTTGATCTATTACAATCTTTATAAAAAAATCCTAGTGTTCCCTTCTCAACTACAATTATGTTGTTTTGATAAAGGGAATTTGATATTTTATTGTCTCATTAATTTGATATTGTGCCTTATTGGCAAATTTGTCATTTTGATTGATTTATTTCATCTATATATTTTTGAAAATTAAAAGCTCATTGGAGTATTTTCCTTCTTTATGGATTTATTCCATCTATATATGTTTTGCAAATTAATCTCTTTATCAAGTCTCAATGGAGCCTCAACATATATATTTGATGCACTAGTTGCATTTGCAGTAATGTTGCATAGGGAGCCCTATCTATAATGAATCATATTTTTTATCAAGTCTCATTGGAGTTTTTTTGGGGACCCATGGAAAATATTTCCATCCGCTTTAATGGTATGCACTTACTTATTTATGATGAACTTAGATCTATTTTCTTAATTGATGGGGATCAAGTTCTTGAAAATTTTATGTTTCATTATTTTATTGAAGGCAATATGGTTTTTATACCATTATTAGGACTTTTGATATTGAATTCTTTTACTAAGGCACTATGGTTTTTTAAAACCATCTTTAGGACTAATTTTCAAAGTACTTTATTATTAATCTTGATACAATTTCCCTTTACAATACAACAAATGATGTAGTGAGAGGAAACCTAGAACTATTATTGCTATGTTTATATATTGACATTTTATAATTTGGGCTATAAGCTATGATTTTTTCTACAATTTTTTTTTGGCAGTCTTATTCAAGGCTTAAGGTTATTTTATCTACAATGGATTACTCTTATATTAGCTATACAAGAATATGATACTTTAATTGCTAATAATACTTGGGATTTAGTTCCCTTACCTCAAGGTAAGAATCTTGTTTCATGCAAATGGTCCAAATTTATATATTAAGCATAGTGACAATGATATTGTGATTATTATTTTATATGTTGATGATTTAATTATCACAAGTCTAGTTCTAACAATTTGATTACTGATGTTAAGTCTCAACTCAATCAACAATTTCAAATAATTGATTAGGCCTATTACTTTTTTTTGGGGTATGCAAATTTGGCAAACACCTAAAGGTGCAATCTCATGGAATAGTAAGAAACAACAATCTACTTCTCTTTGTTCTATATAAGCTGAATATAAAGGTTGTACAAATGCATCTAAAGAAGCACTATGTTTACTTGAAGACTTGGGTCTACCTCAAAAGGATACCATTCTTCATTGTGTACTTTTACTACAACCCAAAGGGCTTCCACGTAACCTCCAAGTAAAGCTTAAGGGGGGATGTTAGAAGATTAATCTTTACTTGGTAAAGGTTATTCTTTAATTGCAATTATTTATTAACTTGTAGGAATATTCCATTTAGGAATCCCTACAAGTCTTTTGTCTTTTTTGTCATCTCACACATGTGTGAGGATGGCTTATTTTTAATTCCTTTATTAAGAAATGTTCGTAACCACCTCTTTAAGAGGTGACACTTTGCACACACATAGATGAATGGTGGCATTCATTGAGTTGGGAGTTACATTCTAACTCCCCCTTCTCACCTCTACTTATTGAGGTGCCTCTCCTCTCATTCTTCAAGACTCAAGCAAGCAAGCCTAAGGCTGCAACTCTCTCTCTCTCTCTTTGTATTATTCTTTAGGCATTTTTCCTCCATTCATAATATTGGGGTTTTTTCTTGTTTTTTCCCCTTATCAAATTCTTGTGTCTCTCTTGCTTTGGTGGTGCTTGGTTTTACTACTTCAATATATTTGGTAATATCTTTCCTTCAAACAATTGCTCATTTATTAGTTCTTTTCATTGTTCTTTTCTATTTCCTTTTAGTAATCAAATCTTGAAATGAAATGAAATAGAAAGGAGGAATGATGAATGAACAAATATGTAATGTTGCAACTCACCAAACCCTTGAATAAGACAATCCAAACATGTATGAAATGGCTAGCATGAATGTGGATCTTTACTCTTGCTTGAATGATATGGATCTTGACTTGAATGCTTGCTTGATCATGAAACCCTACATCAAAAATGTTAGCTTAAAAATAAACATGATGCATGATGACTTTGGCATGATGCTTGATACTTGAATAATTCTCTAAAACACTTGATAATTATCTCTTGAAGACTCTTGAATTCTCTTGTAAATAGTTGTATGCTCTTTTGAACACAAATTTTCTATAAGGAATGCTCTCATGAAAGTCTTAGGTGAAAAATGAGTGAAATAGCCTTGTATTTATACTTGTTTATGCCAAATTTCCTGAACTTACAACACTACAAGCCGACATAAAATCTAGGAGAATAAAATCCCACCAATAATTTGAATTTAATTTAGGTCTAAGCTAAATGGGACTCATATGCCAGTTGTGGTGTATAAGTCCCATTAGGCTAAGCTTTGGGACACATTTTTCAAGAAAGGCTTATATTTATGTGAAATATAGATTGGGGCTCCGAAACTTAGGTAGGACCCATATGCACAAGGTGGTTTATGAGTATCAAATCACTAAATTTGGCCCATACAATCCAAAAACACATGAATTATGATTGGATGTTGGTAAATATTAGGATTAATCTCAGAAAGATGCATTAAATAAGGCTTGTGGATGGAAAATAAGGCCAATTAAAGCATAAAGAATCCCAATTAATTAATAAAACCTTAGATTAGTGTGAAAGTGTAAAGGTACACTTAACAACACCCTAAATAAAGCACAACTAGGTCCACTTAGTTTACAAGATCCCAAGACCTAATGTGAATGTGTTAAACAAATTACAAGACTAAACCAAGGCAACATTAAGCTAATAAGGAGGGCCCAAACAAGTGTGAAAATGTAGAGGGATACATTTTTCATCACTATACAAGGTATGCTAGATCAAAGATCTACTTCTTCAAAAAAATCACCCAGGAAAATCTCCCATTAATTTACCCTCATTTTATCTTTACAAGTTTGATGAAGCAAAAAACCTGCCACCTTTTTCTCTTTTTGCACATGTGTCCCTGTCATTTTGTGTCAGCGAGAATTTTTGTCTGGGACTTGCGTGCACCACACGGACATCTGTGTTCCATGCTACCAGGTATTGATGAGATTCATGCATCTAGAAGTAGAAAAAATGTTACATTTCCCTATCACCTACGAACATAACAACCCCTTACCAAATATTAACCATCAAGAATGACTATTCACCTCCAAATTATCTATTTAATCCTCAATTCTTTCATTCTATCAACCCTCTCTTGAATTCTATCGACTTTCTTGATAATTCTCTCAAGCTCTCTCTTCATTCTAGCATTCTATCTTTACTTCTAGCAGCTCCATATTTTGGTTCTATAGCATCTATTTTCTCTAATTCCATTGCTATTGTAGGTTCATGAATCTCTACCTCATTGGCATGGTGGTATCGCTATTATTCTTCCTCTATCAACCTTGAGAACTTGTATAAGGGAAGGTGATATTGTGTCTATTTCATTACTTACATTATCATTCTTTAGAGTTGCATCTAGGTTGTCATTGCTCTCTACTATCTGATATCTTTTCTATTTCCTTATTTATCATTTTTTTTACAATCATGTTGCATATTGGTTGTCTGTGGAAGTGGGAACACCAAAACAAGGGTTTGACTAAGGAAAACCTTAAAACACAACCCTAACATTTTTCTTGTTATTGTGTGTAGGTGCAGGTTCACTCACTTGGAGTTGGATGGAGAATTGAACCTTGTGTAAGTTGGAATTGTTCTTCTTTGTTTGTCATTTCACCATTAGAGTAGGCTTTATTGTATTCTTCTTGTTGTGCTTTGCATTCCTTTTCTTTCCTATCAAACTGTGAAATTGCAACATTTGGGTCGACAGTAGACTCTAAGAGTTTTTGGTTGTTACCTAACCCTCTATTCGTATAGGACACCAGCGCATCTCTAAGACTCCAACACGATCCACTAAATTTGGAATCTTGTGTTGCCATCGCTTGAAAGAGAGCTTTTTGGTTTGCAGTTTGAGACGTCTACACTCACCCAGTTTCAAAAAATATCTGTCATGAGCAGAAAGGAAATAGAGTCCCATTTTCCCTTCCTTTTCAGCTTGATTCTCCTCTCTCAACTTATTAGGTAGTTTTAGGTAGTTTAGGGAAATTCATTCCCTTAGGCTCTTCTATGACTTAAGATCCTTGGGGGTGATGAATCCCCCTTCTCTACATTCTTGCTCTTTACACATAATTATAGATACAACATAAAATAGTGTAAATCATATAATTTTAGTTTGTGCTCCCTCTTTTCAACACTCATGATCACCCCTATACATGGCTCCCACATTCCCACTCAAGTTAAGAATAGTATACTTTTTTCCCTTAAGGAAATTAGGAGTTCTCTAAGACATAATACCAAAATAAGGAATCCACATAAATTAGAACACTTCCTACACTAACCTTTAGATGATAGAGATATAAATAAAATATGATTCAAAAATATCATAAAGATAATGAGTACATGTAGCAATATATGTTCACATAGAATAGAGGGGTATGTGCAGGATCATGATGGGCCAAAAAGTGGCAATATTATGGGTTTTTGTAGGGTATGTGGCTGACAACTTTTTTTTACCCAAAATTGATGAAACAAAAAGGGTTTTTAAAAGAGATTCTCAACTTTCCATCAATATAAATTATTCTTTACTTTGAATTTAATAAATAATTATTATTTATTTTCTATTTGAATTACAACTAAAGTCCTAATTGATAGGCTGATTGAAAAACATCTATAGCTTTCAAACGGTATCACATTTTTTTAATCCAAAACATGTGTCACATTCTATGCTTTGCATACTATAGGATTAAAAAAAAAAAAAAAATGAATTTTATGAATTTTTTACCAAGTTAAGGTGGTTAGACATACAAGTTTTTTTATTTTTTAAAAGTTGTAATAAAAAATTCATAATTAATGATTTACTTGGAAAAAAATTACAAAAAAATATGCATCACATCAAGACATGAGTCCTCTACTTATTTCTAAAATATTATAAGAAAATATTAACATTTTATTGAGGTTAGGGTGGTCAAACATACACCTACTTCTTATTTTTTCCCTGACATTTAAGTACTACTGCATTGAAATTTCAAAATTTCACCAAATAGATTTTAAAAAAAAATAAACCTAATAGTTTAGAAAATGCATTCAATTTTCTACAAATTATATTCTTACGTATTTTTGAAATAATATAGATAACTTATTCAAATTTTTATGTCAAGTTGCCTAACTCTGATTTTTCTAAATTTTTTGCCACTTAAGTGCTTGTTTTTTCCATGATGATCCTGCACATACCCAGAGATGACACAATTATTTATATTAGGAATTTTTTTTTAATAAAAGTCCCAACAACAAAAGGATCCTCAATATATTTTTATTGATCAATAATGTTTCAATTACACTACATAGAAATATCCACTCCCCTATCACACCTATTCCATCTAATAATATTATAGTAGCATACCCCACTATAAAATCACAAGTTTACATATCTCCATCAAATAATATAATATATAAATAAATCCCAAACCAAAAACCATGGATGGATTTCCAAAACCATGAGACAAGAAATCATTGTCTAAACTTCACTCAAATATTTGGCTTATGTTCTAATTCTTGACACCATGGTGAGTGAACAAATAAAAAAATAATGTAAAGTTCCCATGTCATAAGTCACAAATCAAACTTGAGCCCCACATTTGGACTTATTCATCCCTTATCAAAGATTTTCTTACACACCATTTATTAGTCAACATTATTATAACTCTTTGAAACCCCCTCTTAAATTCTCTTCCATGTAACATAAACTTGCTCAAAATCTTAAACTGTCATAAATGTTCTTACACATCTTACATGAAATTTGATACTTCTTACACACATTAATATTAGAACAAATTACACATGATAGTGCCACCTCAAGTGGGATTCTATTATGAGGATACATAAGTAATATAAATTAAATATATAATTAGAACATTAGGATTTTAAAATTGTATGACACCTACCCCAACATGTTATAATATATTTTATTGAGTAATCCTTTATATGTCAACCATAATCCTAAGGCTAGGAGAATAATATATATATAAATTTATCTCACATACTATTATTTCATTTTTAAATATCTCACTACTTCACAAATTCAAAACTATCTATTTGTTATATAATAATTTGATTAGTAAATCAACGCATGTTAAATAATTCTTGTATTCTCATTGCAATGTATTGATGAGAAAGTGTAGCCCACCTTTACCAAAAGGAATGTTCATAAAATAAAATCTTTTTTTTTAACCTTAATAATAAGTTGCAAGACCCGTGTTCATCTAATGTAATGTCTAGTTATGTGTTGGT
>VDFB02213352.1:0-26591 GCA_007258455.2 Sequoia sempervirens
TACATATATATATATTAAAATATTGTTTATTATATTATATTTACTTTTAATAATCTTGAAATAATGAATAAAACATCATTAAGTACTATGATTCACAAACCATAAATTAATTACTATCATCTATAGAATTCAGTATTTATAAATTCATTATTATTAACTATAGGAAATTAATAAACTATAACAATTTTCTGAAATGAAACATACAAAAATCTTACTAGATAACCATTGACCAATCTGCAGTAGCCTCTCCTTTTCTCCAGCCAGCCGATGATATTACTATGAGAATAATAACTATTACCCAATCTGCAATCTAGACTTTTTCCTCCCCCATTCCCTCATTCAATCCCCATCAATTTATATCTTATGTCTCGTAAGAGACACCACTCTTTACATACCTGCTGCCTTTTGATAAACTAAAACATAAACCTCTAATGAAGCACTGTCTTTCATAAAGTAATCATTCCATATAATGAATCGCTGTTTTATATATATTAATCAATCAATTTAAACAATAACCACTACCTTTGAAATTTCGCTGCCTTCATTAATCTGCCTACACCAATGGAATCGCTTCCTTGCACTTTGTCTTATATTATTTTTATTTTTGTCTTATTTGATTTTTGCCCTATATGACTTTTGTCATATTCTGATTTTGTCTTATTCTTAATTTTTTGTTTCTTAGTGAAATCACTGCTGCTTATTTCATGGTGTTTTATCACATTATTTTATATATATATATTTATTTATTTTTATATATAGATGAGTGCTATCAAAAGGGGATAGCGCCTGAATACATATATGATATTTGGCTACGCAAGCCATAAATCAGCCTAGACCTCAGAACTACCCTTATTACATTACCAAGTGACAGTAAATCACCGCCAGACTCCATCCCAAACCCAAAACTTTGTTCAAACTGCCTTTGCTGAGCCAGGACAAACCAGAGTCCATATGTCTGGCAAATGCATCCATATTGCATTAATGACTCCTGTCCGGTAAATCTCCCAGGCATTTTCCATGAAATTTCTCCTAACTTCCGTCCGATGCCTTATGGTCTCAGCTTCGTACATCTCACCCACATCCTCCTCCTCTTCCATTGTTGCAACGTCAAAGAAAATCCTAAGGATACTCACCAATCCATCCTCCACCAGATCCAATGTAGTGCTTGCCACCGCTTGCGCATTGGCCACAGCACAAGAGAGTTCCACCATTCTTTCCCGGGAGCCCAAGATATCCACCAACAGCCCAACCACCGCTTCATACACCATCCCATCACACCAGTGCCTTCCCGCTTGGTTCACGCACCTGACCACCTTCATAATCTCCTGCAGCACCGCCGCGTTGCGAACTGGAAATAGCCTCCTGCATTGTTCTAGCGTAGTTTCCTTAGCGCACAGGCAGCTCAACCCAAAATAGTGCACCATCGTTTGCTTTTGTTTTTCCCTCCAACAACACTGTAGCGAATGAGTGAAAACTCCCAACCAAGCGTATGTAAATATAGGCTGTGAAGAGTACCAATCTCAACGTTCAATCACACCACGGTCTGCAATTTCAAACCAAATCTAAGCCCAGATTTGCTTCCAATTACCGAAAACATCCAACATGTGATTCTCTACTCCCATTGCACTGACACAAGCCCAGGGCTATGCTCGGCCGGACACCTCAACCTCCCTCATTGTCCTAGTCTAGTATGTCCTGCAGGCCAAGCCATCGATCCGTATGGGAATCTATAATAACCGGATTGTCTTGGAATGCGCCATAGTTTGCTAGCAAATCGGCCGCTTTATTAGCTTCTCTGTATGCGTGTGCTATGGAAAAATTATCTAGTTTAGCCAGAAGGATTTTAATCTTCCTTATCCAATTATCCATTTTCCAACTCGGTGACTTCCCTGAGGAAATAGCCTGGATACAAATTTGTGAGTCACCTTCTATTTCCACAGTGACTATCCCTTTCCAAATACACAACTCCAACCCTAGCTCTAACGCCTCCATTTCAACCATGTTGTTAGAACAGATTCCCAAGCATTTTGAAACAGCCCACACACACTTGCCACAATTATCTCTAATTATGCATCCTGCCCCTGCCTGCCCGGGGTTGCCTTTTATAGCCCCATCGAAATTTAATTTCCACTTTAATCTCATCAGTTGCAGCCATCAGACGTTCTTCTTGTTGACCCTGACCTGCTTGCGGACCCCGGCCTTTGGCGTCTTGAGATCAATCCAGACCTTCTATATCTCCCCATCCCACCTTGTGAAACTTGCTTTGGTGTCGATGTTAATTCTATTGTTTTTCGTTTCAATGATGGCTCCCCAAATCTTGGCAATGAGAAGATCCCTGCTCAGAAACTTCTCACTGAAGATGCGCCTGTTCCTCTCCTTCCATTTATGCCATACAACTAGAACTGGTGCCAACACCCGTATTCCATGCCAGTAACCACCTTTGTTTGCAATTGGCTAGCTACACAGGAACTCCTGAAGCTTCACTTGTCTTGGTCCCTGGAATCGAAAGGTACCTTGCAGCCAATCCCAGCATGCAGCCACCATAGGACAGTTGAGAAATAGGCAGTCCACACTCTCCTCCTCGCATTCACATAATGGACAACAAGAAGGGAGCACAATCCCAATTCTTTTCAGTCTTTCTCCTGTAAGGCAGCGCTAATGAATGGCAACCCAAAGGAAAGCACCAGCCTTAGGTAACACTTCCCGTCTCCAACATAAAGTTGCCATCCATGTATTCTCCTTACTATGTGCAACTTGAATTCGATAACACAATTTAGCCGAGTATTCCCCAGAGGTAGCCCCACACCAAATAATCGTATCTTCCCTATTGCATAGGTTAACAGCCCTATTGGCCAGTTCTTGAGCCACTGCCCCTTTTGCTTCTTGTGGTAACGGCAAGGCATCCACGTCTTTCCATTTATACTGCCCCCTAATCGCATCTGCATCTAGGGATACATAATCCGCCACCTTGCTACCTTAATCCTCCTGAAGCCTACCCACATACTGTCCCAAATCAAACATCTTTGCCAAGCTCTTATGACCATCCCACAAGTCCATCCAAAACAAAGCCTTCCGGCCATCCCTAATTCACCACGAAAGATGGCTGGTAATTAAAGTCCTACACTTTAATATGTACCTCCACATTGCCGATCCACCCTCCACATTCGCAATTGTTAAGATTCTAGAAGGTTCTTCATTGTCCAAATATTTGTTCTGTAGTATCTGACACCATGGCTTTTCCAGAGACTTGTACATCTTCCAGACCAATTTGGAACCAAGGGCAATATTTTGGAGCCTTACCTTTCGCAATCTAGCCCTGCCGTCCTCTTTTGTTTTGCATGTTGTGTCCCAACCAATGAGCGGATTTCTTCTTTCATTCTTGGATCCTCCCCATAGGAACTTCTTCAAGACCTTTTCCACATCTTCTTCGACTTTTGAGGGTGCCTCATAACATGACATAGTATAAATGGGGATTGCAGACAGAACTACCTTTGTAGAAATATTCCTTAATTTTTCTCAAAATTTAACACACAAACTAGCAACAAGTCACTGATTAGCATTAGCTCCAAATGCAAATCAGCATAGAAGTAACTCTAACCAAGAATGTTCACCAAGATCCCAATGTGGTTGGGGTGATAGCATATGGTCAGAGGATCATTAGAAATAATCTAAACTAGAATTACAATTCATCTGATGCGGGCATCCGGCGGAGTGGGTTAGATTATTACATTATTAAAAAGGCGACGGCCATTTAAATCCTCACTTCCACTTATTAACGTGGGGGGAATACGGTCCACACAACCACTTATTTAGTGGGGGGAAACTTACAATTAAGAAAGATGATTATTTAAACTCAACCACTCAATCGTGGGAGTATGAAATTTAAACTAATTGCAGCAAATAAAATAAATAGCTGTTAGTACTACTAATCAGCTTTACAATGAATTAAACAGCTGCAAATAAGAAAGATATGCTTCCAAATCAATCAATGGTTAGAGTAACACTTCCTCTAACTCTTACAATACAATAATGATATAGAAATGAAGTTCAAACCAGCATTATATCAAAAACTAACAAGTCTGATTAGAAATAGAGAATACAGAAAATCAGACCAGCAAACTGTACATCAATGAAATGCACATAACTTTATCAATTTACCTCCAAATTGAGTGAAATCAATTGCAATGAACCTTTGAAGGATAGGCGCCCATGTCATGATGATGAAACAACTTCAAAAAGCAACCATTAATTTACTTGCACAATTCTCAATGCTCCCAACATGGTATGGCCCTTAGCAAGGGCGATTTTGCAAGAATAAAAATAAATACTTTGAAATAAATTCTGATCTTCTATGGGAAGGGGCACCCATGTGCTAGGAATGCATATCTTCAATACCCAGAAGCAAATAAAATTCATACTAAAAGCTGTATACAAAAATCACTTTCAGCCATGATAAACTAGCAACATAAAAACTAGAAATATCTCACCAAAACTCCACAATAATGCTCAATATGTACTTCTGGATGAAGCACACTCTCAATCCACCACCTAGGGAACCATAGTTGCAGGCCCGAAGAATGGAGTAAATTTGCTAAGCTTTCCCTTAGCCGGATTTTGGATTCATTCCAGCAGCGTAACTTTGCTCTTCAAAATATGCATAATCAGCTCTTCAAACAGCAGCAATATATAAACTTCAATTGGCAAATGAAGCAACAAGAACTCTTCAAATTCCAAGAAGTTGAATCACTTCAACTTCCAAAAGGGATGCCACCTTTTTGCATTTTACTTTTTTTTTTAAATAATATAATATTACTCAACCTCCTTTTCACTTTGCAACAATGAAGCATTTAATAAATTATTAAATGCACAATTGACCCCCTTAATGGCCCCTCTTTTAAAACAACATGAAGTTATTACTCCTAGGCGTGGGGTACAACTGAGAAACATGAAATTTGACTAAGTATAAAAATCTGATCCATGGAGATAGCAAAACCAATGCCAATCTTGAAGCTGATGGATAGCAAGATGACTTGAGTTGGTACAGCGATGGGAAGCTACGCCAAATTTAGACTTACTAAAATAGCCAAGCTATTTGCAATGGTAAGTTCACATCAAAACAATAGATAGCCAAAGGCGGGCATAACGCAAAGGAATTGAACGTACTGAATGAATCTTTTTTTGCAAAAGATAGACTTGCTAAAATAGCAAGCTACTTTATAAATGGTAAAAGTCTGCACAACATCCTCGAGCATCAGTAGGCAATGTCACGAAGAAGAGGAAACCTAATTTTTTCCACCTCGGCAACCTCTGGTTCAGGAAGCCGAACAATCCTATTGTGAAGGTGTAGGGCCAAAATGGGGACATTACACTTTGCCATTATTATTCTCCCAGCTAATGTGAGCTAGTTGTTCTTCCACGCCGTCACCTTGTTTTTGCATTTCTCAATCACCTCAGTCCAATGTTTTGCTTTGCACGAGCCATCAAAGATCTTTACCCCTAGGAATTTTGCGGGCAACTTTCCCACTTGAAAGCCCAAAATTCCAATGATAGCCTCTTGTAACACAATCCTTGTATTAAAAAAGTAGATGCATGATTTCTCCTTATTCATTTTCTGGCCCGATTGTTTTTCATACTCATCCAACACTCCTTTGATTACTCTGGCTTCCCTTATACTTGCCTCACCCAACAGGGTAGTATCATCAGCAAATTGCGAGTGGGAGATGGGTTCCACATTTGGAGCCACCCGCACGCCCTTCCATTCCAACCGATGGCACCAGTCTTTGATGACGTATCTTAAGGATTCTGAATAAGAAAGGAGATATGGGGTCCCCCTGCCTGAGACCATTTGTGGCCTGAGAAAAAGCATGCAATGTTCCATTTACCGAGATCGAAAATCGTACCGAGGAGATACAATAGTAAATGAGCTCGCACCACTGAGTGCAGAATCCCAATTTCTCCATAACCTTAATTAAGAAGCGCCACGAGACTTTGTCATACGCCTTGTAGACATCCAATTTGATTAATATCCCTACCTCCCTACTTGTCTTAAGAGAATGTACCACTTCCGAGAGAAGAAGAATACTATCCGTGATTTCCCTTCTTGGCACGAAACCATTATGCTCTACAAAAACTATGTTTCCCAGCACCAATTTAAGTCTATTTGCTAGTACTTTGGCAATCACCTTGTATACGGTATTGCATAGCGATATGGGCCGGTAGTCGCCAAAAGATTGACATTCAGGTTTCTTAGGAATCAGCGCTATCACCGAGTTGTTTATATCCTTCACGAATCGCTTCGTCCTTCTAAAATATTCCACCAACTTCCACAAGTCATCCCCAATAAAGTTCCAACATAACTAAAAGAATTTTGCAGAGAACCCATCAAGCCCAGGCACTTTATTCGGGTGGAGCTGAAACAGAGCACTTTTCGCTTCATCTTTAGACACCTCTCCAGATAGCATTAGATTATCTGCCTCACTGACCTATCCGTTTATCGTCTCCAAGAATCTACCACCTACATCTTGCCCGCTTTGGCACCCCAGCAGTTGCTTGAAAAATTCAACCATGCCCACTTCCTTCATGCCACGCACTATGAGGCCATCCATGGTTTTGATTTCCTCTATCTTATTTGCAACCCTCCTTACCAGCACCGAGACATGAAATTTTTTTGAGTTTGAGTCTCCTTCACTAAGCCAGACCTCACTAGACTTATCCCGCCAGCATATTTCTTCTCTCTTGAGGAGTTCTGCCAACTTGGCATTCAAGTCCTTTTTCTTGCAGAAATCATCATTCCTCATACATTCTTTAATTACTTTCTCATTCAGAGCTTCCAGCTTGTTTTCCACCTTAGCTTTTTCCACAAAGATATTTTGAAATTTCTCCTTGTTCCAAACTTTTAACTTTTGTTTTATGGTATGGAGTTTCTTGACAATTTTGAAACTAATCGATCCTCCCACTCAAGTCTCCTTCCACCAACATTCCAAAAGACCAACAAGGCCATCGTCCCGCCACCACATATTATGGAATTTGAAACTCATTTTTTGCAGATCCTGCTGCCCAGTAATTGTCAATTCAACTGGGAAATGATCCGAAATTGACACAGGTTGAATGCTAGCCACTACCCACATACCCTCCTCACACCAACTCGGGGAAACCAAAAATCTATCCAACCTCTCTACAATAGCTCTGAAGTCCTTTCGCCTGTTAGTCCATGTGAAAACGCCATTTTTTGTCAGGCAATCAACTACTCCAGCGTCCGCCACAAAGCATCTAAAGTCGATGGTGGCCTGCGAGACACTTCAAATCCCTCCACTCTTTTCAGTCAAGTCCAAGATGGCATTAAAATCTCCACCAATGATCAATTTGTCCTTCAAGAAAGGACAAGCAAAGTCAAGCACCGAACACCACAGAGTAGCCTTCTCCTCAATTTTTGTTGGGCCGTAAACATTAATGATCACAAATTGGCAATTTAGACCTAGATCAAATACTTTTGTTGCCATCCAATTTGAAGAAGAGCCAATCATTTCCACCCAGACCATTGCTTCTTTCCATAGTAGTCCTAATCCACCCGAATTCCCCACAGAATCCTAGAAGTACCCTTTCCAGATCCGGCAGTATTTAAGAAATTTAATCCCTTCCTCCCCAAAGAGCTTGGTCTCTTGTAACAAGATAATATTGTCTGTACTTTTCTGTAGATGACACCTAACAATGCGTCGCTTGTCAGGGGCCTTCAGGCCCCTGACATTCCATGTTGTTAACTTCATTGCTTCCCAAGGGAGGGGCTTCCTCCCTTGGTACTTAAAAACTTAGTGATGTTGGGGAACTTCTTCGCTGCAGCCTCCTCTTCCCTCAATTGCCTAAAGGATTTCCGACCACAAGTGTTTCCAATTGTGATGATTTTTCCCACACCCAAGTGTTTGGCAGCCGATTGAGAGATACACCTATCCTCAGTGACATCCAGCGCATCCTCCGGATCAACATTGGAGTCTAAATCATCACTTGCCTCAGAGTTGACCTCAGCTACCACAATTTGTTCTCGATCGGACCTCATCTCCTGAGGGGGGGACTTAGGCTGCGGGTCAGCCAATTGCATCTTGTCTTTTGGTGCCTCAAGTGGATTTGCATGGAGCGGCATCTCCTCATTTGAAGCCTTATCCATTTTTGTTTTCCTCACTTCAAAGGCAACAGATGAAGACCTATGTTCGTTGGGGGGGTTGTCCACCTTTGATTTTTCCTTCCAAACCCTTCTCCTACCTCTGTCACACTCCGTCATTCTGTGACCCCAAGCTCTACACTTGGAGCATAATAAAAAAAATTCTTCGACTTCGACCCATTGAAGCCATCGAGCCTCGTCCACCATAAGACAAATTTGTTTTGGAATGGTGTCAATAGCCGCAATTTTCAATCTAGCGCACTTGTATAGGTCTATGTCCAATATGCTCATATCCATTTCTATTAGGGAACCCAGAGAGCGACCTATCTTTTCCAAGCATTCTACAGTCAAGTACTACATCGGAAGGTTGTATAATCTTACCCATACAGAACGATCATATGGCCTCATTTTCACCGGGTCGAAATTCGGACACCATGGCTGCATGTATAGGGGAGTGTCTTCCATAAACCACATATCACCCTCGGTGACTTGCTTCTTCGCTTCTTCATTGGCAAAAACAACCAGAAAAAACCCCTTTGGTAGAAATCTTAACAATACCTCCTGCTTCCACTATTCTTTAATCCAGCCCTCGATCAAGGCCCTATCCGGCATCTTGCCAATAAAACGGTAGATGAATACATACTCCCCCAGAATGGCCACGTCTCACTTGATTTCTTCCGCAACATCAATTTCCATCAAGACTTTATCGTTGTTCTACTTAGGGATATTCTCCACCACAGGAATCTGCCACCCTTCTGGCTGTTTCACTTTCCTTTCTCCTTCCCCTGCAATAATTGCCTGACCATCTCTGAGTCGGCCACTCCTTCCACTCCTTTTGCCTCCCGTTTGGTTTTTGCCAAGGCGCCACAAATGGTCGATGCCAACTTTGGTCATACTTCCTCGGCACATCAGGAGAATCATGCCTTCTTCACGCCACTCCCAGGCCATCCACTGAAGCCAGAGATTTAGGGGTGTCATGCCTCTTGCGCTTAGTCGTGCCATTATCAATTCCTTTATGCCAGTAAAACGGGTGGCATTTGTCCACCCAATGCCCGTCTTCAAAAACCCATTGGGGTAAGTTGCCAAACTGCAATCCCTTTGGATTTACCTCGACCGCTTCATCCCCCTAGCGTCGCTTGGATTCTTCTTCGCTCCTCTGGATCTTCCCATCCTTTCCCTGGAACTCACCAACCTTCCCTGCTTCACCAGATTTCGCACCTACGCCACCCTGCGAGCCTACGCCACTATGCGCCATCTAGTTTTTTTTATATATTTTAATATGATTATAATCATAATAATAATTAAATTATTTTATTTTTTAATAATAATATTTATAATATTATATTTGATAATTATAATTATAATAATATTAAATTGCTATATTTATATTTATATTGGTAATATGTATTTTATTTATTTATTTGTATTTTGATGCTTTATCTTAGTGTTAGAATCTTGGGGACATGACAAATTCAAAATGGATCACAAATGAAGATGATTCACTTTTTTGATGGGGATGACGTTTTTATCTTGAGAGAGACCAAGGTATTTGATGAAGAGCACTTGAATCAAATGAGTAGCATGAATAATGATGGAACTGCATCATCAGGAATTACAGCACCCAAGAGAATCATACTTCACCATACTTCACAGTAGTTAGCTTCATTGGCTCCTTCCACTTTGTGTTACTTTGTAATTTGTAGTTTGTAATTGATTTTGAGGTTTGAATTTCAAAGTAAAACTATATAATATCCCACTATGTAGTGTGTGTAGTCAAAAGAATCCATCTTTCGAAACCCATGGTGTACACTCTTGTTTACCATCACTCCTTGCTCTCCATGCAATTAAGATGGCTTTAAACTTTTTTCATACTACTGTTTGAAAAATACAAATTACAAATACATAGTTGCTGAATGTTGTGTTATTCCACTATTTCTTTCTTCGAGTTTGCAATTTTAACATACATTAAATTAAGATGGAATATATTGAAAGATATTGTAATTTTACCATAAAGTATAAACACATTTACAGGACTTCTCACTATTCAGTTCATCTTTAGCAAATACAAATTACTAGAGAAAAGGTTAAGCCAATCCTTCCTTCATGGCCACAACTATAGACTTGTTTAAATGCAAAATTTACTTATATTCAGATTAATATAGTTTTCAGATATTACACACCTCCTATGCAGGTTGCGACACTCCTTCACCAGCTGGGCACTATCACACATAGCATTCAGACATTTACAATCATATAACTCCTTCCTTGGATGTTGTGCAAACCCTTGAGAAATTTGTGGTTAGTCTTGAAGACTCGCGACCTCCTATTCCACGATTTTGGCTGTCACAACTTCTTAAAGTCTGTTGTTTCATCTTCTTTCCCTTATTCTGGTCACAAAACTTCATTACAAGGTGGAAGATCAGAGAAGAGGCTGTGACTAAGGGGGCTCTCTGTAATGTCCCCTTCTCGAACCTGATCTTTCCAATGACCGTTGGCCTATTCCGGAGACCCGTAGGCTAGTCGGAAGGTAAATTAGGGTTTCCTATTTTGAAGGATGCTCTTGCTCGAGGTTGGTTGTTTCAATGGCGGATTCTTTCTGGGTTTTCAGAGAGCTTCGCAGTGGTATATTCTTCTTGGCATTCTGAGCATCTTCAAGAATTTACTATTTTTAGTAAATTCTATTTCTGGCAGTGGTCCTTTTGGTCTCGGCACAGTTGACTTTCCTCTTCAGTCGACTCAGTTGGCTTACTCAATTTTGGCTTTGAGGCATAATTGGAGAGATAAGTTGGATTATTTTAATTAAGTCATGTTTTAATATTATATTTTAATATTGACCCGCCTAGCAACTTCACTTTAAGTTGTTTTAAAAGATGTTCTTTATGGTGGGCGCCTCATTTAAGGAATTAATGATATCTTTATTTAAAGATTTATTCCTAGCCTAAGTTGGACGCCAACTTCAAGGAAGGAATAAAATTATAATTAAAAGTCAAAATTGAAGCTTTGGAGAAAGGGACACCATCTCTTGGGATTAGGGTTTGACTCTGGAATGAAGGTTAGGGTTTCGAGAAGGTCAACGGCAGATTATAAAAGGAAGCCTTTGGTTCTCATTTCATCATCTTTTGTCTACAGGAATGTTATGCTGCCGGTTTGGCTCTGGGATTGCTTCGAGGAATGTAAGCCTCCTAGCTAGGCATTGCTTCTCGCTTGGAAGATAGCGACTAGTGGTGAAATAGTATAGTATGTGAGTTTGCATTGGGATTTGAGCATTGTAATCAGCTTGAGGCTTTTAGTTCAGTTTTTGCATATTAGAGGTTTTCTAGAATTGCATTTTCCTTACAGCAGATTGTAGTTTCCAATCGTAAATCAAAAATATCAAAAAATATTGTTCTGGGTATTGCATATTCCATCTTGTCTAGGCAGGGCGCCCCTTTGTGCCAAGTTGTAGATTTTTTAAAGAAGAATCTGATTTTTAAATGCAAATCGCCCCTCTTGCTGGGCCGTACCATCTTGAGTTGCCTTGAAATTCGTGCATTAAATAAATAGATCCTTTTGGTCAGTTTTCAGTGTCCCAGTTTGGTCGCCATCTCCTTGGGATCATTTTGCATTATACCTCGTGAAATTTGATTAAGTTTGGAGCAAGTTGTGAGTGATTTTGTGAGTTACAGGGCTGCTGTTCGTGCACGTGGAAAACGGGACTGTCAAAAATCAGATTGTCAGGTTGGCTCTAATAATTGAGTTTTTGATCTAAGCTTTATCATCCTGTGAAGGAAACTCCATATATATTGTTGCACCTTTATTTATCTCTTGATTCTCATTGATAGCAAGACATTATCGAATATATTGTAAGCTGGCAGTAGTACTGACAGTAGTTCAGAATCTTGCTTTATTCATTTGTAATGTTCAAACTTTACATTCTGTAATTGCTTACATCTCCGCCCTATGGTAGCTCCTTTCCCACTTCGGGTTAGAAAGCACATTCTGGGTGTCGAGTGTCTTTTCAGCATTCTAGCTTATTTCCCTTCAAGCATTGTAATTCTTAGCATCTCCGTCATATGGTAGCTCCCATTCCATCTCGGTTTGGAAAGCACATTCTTGACGTCGAGTCTTTTCAGTTATTTAGATGATAGGGATCCTCTGACCACATGCCCGTCGTTCGCCGACGCATTCTTGGTTAGAGTTTTTGCATAAGCATTTCAATTCAGATCCTCTGACCAATGCTCACGCCTTGCCCACATCGGGATCCTGGTGTACATTCTGGTTAGAGTTGTTCAGCATCGTTTTGGTTTAGCTGCTAACCTTAATGGGTGCATTGGTTTGTAAACTTGCAATTGAAAAAACGAAAAAATTTGGCTCGGAATATTTCAGTGGTATCAGAGCCAAGATCTTCCCATCCTGTGAACAAACCGTCTATGAGTGACAAAGAAAAGAGGTACATAGCAAGGGAAGACAAGAAAGTTGGAAAACAGTTCCAGCCCTATCAGGCTCTAGAAGGTCAGACAGCTTCAGAGGTCTTGAGGGCTCATTGGGAGTCTTCTCAGGAAACTGATATGGCAGAAGGTGAGAGATCAGTTCGGGGTAACGAGAGGTTTACCAACAACAGAGATGACAGTGGGAAGGGAAGAGAGAGATCGATAAGTCCTGGAAAGAGATTTGAAAAGAAAATGGATGCCTTGATGGACATGGTATCTTTCATGATGGGGAAAGTGGGCCAGAACACAACTCCACAGAACAACTCAGGGCATGGAGGAGAGCATAGTGCCTCCAACCAGCATGATGAACATGCAGCTCGGCCTGTTTCAAACAACACTTATGTCTCAGCCAGGCCATTCAAACCCACCTTCTTGGCACCTGTAAACACTTAGCCAGATCCTGAAGAGAATGCTTCATTCGTGGAGCAGTTGAGACTTGGCAGTGCGGAGTATGATTCTCTCCCTGTCGACATCAAGATGGATATGTCCTATAATGACTTTATGGATCATAAACGAAAGAATAAGGGACAAGGGAGACATCATGAGCAAAGAAGATCAACAGTACAAGGGGACTTGTATCAAGCTGTCAACAAGGTTATACTTCCACACTATGACGGGAGTGATAACAGTTCCGCTCGAGCTTGGATACAAAAGCTGGATAACTATCTAGCTCTCAGGCCCATGGCAGAGGAGGAGGCGATTAAGTTCGCTATGCTACACCTTGATGGGGTGGCGCACGAGTGGTGGTACCATGGCCTAGTCACCTTGGGTCATCGGTCTATCACTACGTATGATGAGTTCACCAATAGGCTCATCGAGAGGTTTGAGAAAAAACACCCTGAAATACATTTCATAGAACTTGCACAGTTGAGGCAGTATGGCACAGTTGATGCCTACATAGCTGAGTTCCAGAGACTCTCAGTCATGCTCACTGGAATCACAGAGAGGCGGTTGGTGATCCTTTTCAGTGAAGGATTGATGGAACTACTCAAGGGATGGATTAAAGCTTTTGATCCACCCTCCCTACAGGAGGCCATGAAGAAGGCAAGAAACATGGAGTGGGCAGCTCCTAAGGCGAAGTTCCAGCCTAGGCCATCCTTTCACAAAGGGGACAAAGGGATAAGACCTCATCAAAGACCTCCTTTGAGACCTCAGCGTAAGGAGTTCAAACATCATAATCCTCATGTCACCAGACTGGATCCTGAGACACTGAATGAACTCAAAAGAAAGGGGTTATGTTTCCGGTGTAGGGAAAAATGGTCGCAAGATCATGTTTGCCCAAAAGGAGTTAAATTTAATCAGATTGAGTACTATTCAGCTGGTGAAAGTAATTATGATTTTTCAGACCAACAATCTGATTTTGAAGATAGTGAAGTAGAAAGGGCTCCAGAAGAGTCTGAAGATGAAAAGGAAAGCGAAGGTATTTTGGCTCAACTTTCGAGCTTCCAAAGAAACGAATCCTTCAAAGTTCAAGGGATGATTAAGGGGCAGCGAATCATTGCTTTGATCGACACTGGAGCAACACATAACTTCATTAATGAAGTTGTGGTGGCAAAGAAGGGGCTGCAAACAGAAGAGTTTGAAGGCTTCAAGGTCATGGTTGCTGATGGGTTCCACATTTCATGCACCAAGAAGATCTCAAACATGACTATGCAATTGGGGAACTACGAAGTCAAGGATGACTTCTATGTAGTCAGCATTGGAGATACTGATGCCGTCCTAGGCATTCAATGGCTGCGTTCACTTGGAGAGATCTCCTTAAATCTGCAAACTATGGAGCTCAAGTTTCAATCCGACGGAAAGAGGATAGTACTAAGAGGAATGTCCAATGGGGGTCCTCGGGTTGTGTCATTCAAAAGAATGGCAAGGCTGATCCGTCATGATCAAGCTGAGTGGGTTGCAGAATGTATGATCCTTCCTGCTAGTCCGGTTGAGACTAAAAGAGACTATCCTCCTGATGTTCAGTCTCTACTCACAAAGAAGAGCAAGGTCTTTGCTGATTTGCCTCCTGGACCACCACCTGAACGGGGTTCGGAACATATCATAGAGCTCAAGGAAGGAGCTAAACCAGTAATTACAACTCCATATCGGTACCCCAAGAAGCAGAAGGATGAGATTGAGAAGAACATTCAGGAACTCTTGGAGATGGGCTTCATTCGCCCAAGCAAGAGCCCCTTTGCTTCAGCAGTGGTTCTTGTGAAGAAGAAGGATGGTACCATGCGCATGTGTGTGGACTATCGTGCTTTGAATCAAAGCACCATCAAAAACCGATACCCCATTCCAAGGATAGATGAGCTCATTGATGAGCTACATGGAGCCAAGTTCTTTTCGAAAATCGATTTGAGATCGGGCTACCACCAGATTAGGATGAGGGGATCTGATGTTGAGAAGACAGCTTTCAGATGTCACTATGGCCACTTCGAGTTTCTAGTCATGCCATTTGGGTTGACTAATGCTCCTGCTACCTTCCAGTCTTGTATGAACAGAGTTTTTCAGAAGCAGTTGAGAAGGTTTGTGTTGATATTCTTCGATGACATTTTGATTTTTAGTAAGACCTGGGAGGATCATCTCAAGCACTTGGAGGAAGTGCTTAGCATCCTAGAATCTGAGAGCTTGTTCGCCAAAGCATCCAAATGTGAATTTGGAATGGAGGAGTTACTGTACCTTGGCCACATAATCAGTGCTGAGGGAGTGAAGGTGGATCCTGAAAAGATCAAGGCAGTAGTTGATTGGCCACCTCCTGAGAACTTGACTCAGTTGAAAGGTTTTTTGGGTCTTTGTGGATTTTATCAGAGATTTGTAAAAGGCTACTCACAGAATGCTGCTCCTCTTACTGATCTCACCAAAAAGGGAGCTTTTTGTTGGTCAGAAAAGGCTCAAACTGTTTTTGACAAGTTTAAGAGGATCATGAGCTCTTGTCCGGTTCTGGCCATCCCGGATTTTTCCAAGCCTTTCGAGCTACAGTGTGATGCATCCGGTGAAGGAGTTGGGGCTGTCTTGATGCAAGACAAACATCCTATTGTGTTTGAGAGCAGAAAACTGAGGGGTGTTGAAAGAACATACTCTATCTATGACAAGGAAATGCTTGCCATTATGCATGCATTAGCCAAGTTCAGGCAGTACTTGGTGGGAAACAAGTTCGTGGTCAAGACTGATCACAATAGCCTCAAACACTTCATGCATCAGAAGGATCTGAACGAGAGGCAACAAAAGTGGGTGAGTAAGCTTCAAGCTTACGACTTTGACATTGAGTATGTCAAAGGGAAAAATAATGTTGTGGCCGATGCTCTGTCAAGGAGACCCCATTTAAGCTCATTGTGTGAGCTTACTGCGGATTGGAAGGACATGTTGCTTGCTGATTATGCCAAAAATCAGTTTGCAACCAGCATTATTGAGGGTACTTTTCATGACGAAAGGTACAAGGTGATTGAGGGGTTGATACACTACAAGGGGAGAATCTTTCTGGTGGCTGATTCTAAGCTCAGGAAGAAGATTTTATTGACATTTCATGACATTCCGCTTGCTGGTCACCAAGGATTCTTTAAGACATATAGGCAGATCCGAGAAAGATTTTCTTGGAAAGGATTGAAAGGAGAAGTTCAACGTTACATTCAGGAGTGTCCTGTTTGTCAAATGAACAAGAATGAGCATACACTACCAGCTGGTTTGCTGCAACCACTTCCTATTCCCAATCAAAAATGGGAAAGCATCTCGATGGATTTCATCACAGGGTTGCCCAAGGTCCAAGGGAAGGATTGTATCTATGTGGTAGTGGATAGGCTAACAAAATTTGCTCATTTCTTCGCCATTACCAGCTCTTTTTCAGCAGCCCAAGTTGCAGATCTGTTTTTTCATGAGGTGTTTAGGCTGCATGGGTTGCCAAAGAACATTGTGAGTGATAGGGACAGCAAGTTCCTAAGCACTTTTTGGCAAGAGGTCTTCAGAATGAGTGGTACTGTGCTCACTCCAAGCACTAGTTATCACCCCCAAACAGATGGACAAACTGAAATAGTGAACAAGTGGTTGGAAGGCTACTTGAGAAACTATGTGTCGGAGCAGCAAAGAGCGTGGGTTAAGTGGCTGCACATAGGCGAGTACTGTTATAATTCTTCCTTTCATATGTCAATTAAGATGTCTCCTTTCTTGGCTCTTTATGGGTATGAAGCACCTAGCTTTGCTGATTTGGTGTTTGGTGATAGCAAAGCACCTCAAGCCAAGGACTTATTGCAGCAGAGTCAAGACATCATGAAATCATTGAAGAACAATCTTCAGATGGCACAGAATCAGCAGAAGATGTATGCTGATCAGAGGCGTATTGAGCGTTCTTTTGAGGTTGGAGATATGGTTTATCTCCGATACAGCCTTACAGACAGTCTACTCTCAAGAAGAGTGGAGCTGAGAAGCTCAAACCTCGCTTCTACGGGCCGTTCAAGGTTATCAGAAAGGTTGGAGCAGTAGCTTATGAGTTGGAGCTACCTTCTGATAGCAGAGTACACAATGTCTTCCACGTGTCACGCCTCAAGAAGGCACTTGGACACAATGTGGTTGCCTCTCACAGTTGCCACCTTTGGATGAAGGACAGTTGGTTTTGATTCCAGAGGAGATTCTTGATTTCAGAGAGCGTTCTTTGAGAAGAAGAACAATCCGAGAATACTTGGTGAAGTGGAAGAACCTGCCTATGGAGGATGCGACTTGGGAAAATGATGAGATTCTGCAGCATCCTGGTTTGCGATTGCTTGAGGACAAGCAATCTTGGGGAGGGCGGACTGTAATGTCCCCTTCTCGAGCCTGATCTTTCCAGTGACCGTTGGCCTATTCCGGAGACCCGTAGGCTAGTCGGAAGGTAAAATTAGGGTTTCCTATTTTGAAGGATGCTCTTGCTCGAGGTTGGTTGTTTCAATGGCGGATTCTTTCTGGGTTTTCAGAGAGCTTCGCAGTGGTATATTCTTCTTGGCATTCTGAGCATCTTCAGGAATTTACTATTTTTAGTAAATTCTATTTCTGGCAGTGGTCCTTTTGGTCTCGGCACAGTTGACTTTCCTCTTCGGTCGACTCAGTTGGCTTACTCAATTTTGGCTTTGAGGCATAATTGGAGAGATAAGTTGGATTATTTTAATTAAGTCATGTTTTAATATTGACCCCCTTGGCCTAGCAACTTCACTTTAAGTTGTTTTAAAAGATGTTCTTTATGGTGGGCGCCTCATTTAAGGAATTAATGATATCTTTATTTAAAGATTTATTCCTAGCCTAAGTTGGACGCCAACTTCAAGGAAGGAATAAAATTATAATTAAAAGTCAAAATTGAAGCTTTGGAGAAAGGGACGCCATCTCTTGGGATTAGGGTTTGACTCTGGAATGAAGGTTAGGGTTTCGAGAAGGTCAACGGCAGATTATAAAAGGAAGCCTTTGGTTCTCATTTCATCATCTTTTGTCTACAGGAATGTTATGCTGCCGGTTTGGCTCTGGGATTGCTTCGAGGAATGTAAGCCTCCTAGCTAGGCATTGCTTCTCGCTTGGAAGATAGCGACTAGTGGTGAAATAGTATAGTATGTGAGTTTGCATTGGGATTTGAGCATTGTAATCAGCTTGAGGCTTTTAGTTCAGTTTTTGCATATTAGAGGTTTTCTAGAATTGCATTTTCCTTACAGCAGATTGTAATTTCCAATCGTAAATCAAAAATATCAAAAAATATTGTTCTGGGTATTGCATATTCCATCTTGTCTAGGCAGGGCGCCCCTTTGTGCCAAGTTGTAGATTTTTTAAAGAAGAATCTGATTTTTAAATGCAAATCGCCCCTCTTGCTGGGCCGTACCATCTTGAGTTGCCTTGAAATTCGTGCATTAAATAAATAGATCCTTTTGGTCAGTTTTCAGTGTCCCAGTTTGGTCGCCATCTCCTTGGGATCATTTTGCATTATACCTCGTGAAATTTGATTAAGTTTGGAGCAAGTTGTGAGTGATTTTGTGAGTTACAGGGCTGCTGTTCGTGCACGTGGAAAACAGGACTGTCAAAAATCAGATTGTCAGGTTGGCTCTAATAATTGAGTTTTTGATCTAAGCTTTATCATCCTGTGAAGGAAACTCCATATATATTGTTGCACCTTTATTTATCTCTTGATTCTCATTGATAGCAAGACATTATCGAATATATTGTAAGCTGGCAGTAGTACTGACAGTAGTTCAGAATCTTGCTTTATTCATTTGTAATGTTCAAACTTTACATTCTGTAATTGCTTACATCTCCGCCCTATGGTAGCTCCTTTCCCACTTCGGGTTAGAAAGCACATTCTGGGTGTCGAGTGTCTTTTCAGCATTCTAGCTTATTTCCCTTCAAGCATTGTAATTCTTAGCATCTCCGTCATATGGTAGCTCCCATTCCATCTCGGTTTGGAAAGCACATTCTTGACGTCGAGTCTTTTCAGTTATTTAGATGATAGGGATCCTCTGACCACATGCCCGTCGTTCGCCGACGCATTCTTGGTTAGAGTTTTTGCATAAGCATTTCAATTCAGATCCTCTGACCAATGCTCACGCCTTGCCCACATCGGGATCCTGGTGTACATTCTGGTTAGAGTTGTTTCAGCATCGTTTTGGTTTAGCTGCTAACCTTAACGGGTGCATATTGTTTGTAACTTGCAATTGAAAAACGAAAAAAATTTGGCTCGGAATATTTCACTCTCTGCATAGACCCTCCAACTAGGGTCAGTGGCAAAATATAGGACGACAACTTTCTCCTCAACAATCCCATGTGACCTTCTTCATGCCCTAGCATCTGGTATTTTGAAATGGACTAATCATTTCTCAATGCTGCGACTTAATTTGTTGCAACAGCTTTCAAAGAACTCTGGATTAAGTCCTTTCAATATGGAGTGGCTAGCTTAGATTAATCTCTAGCTGCCATAAGTTTCTTTGTCACCTCCTTTTCCTTCACACAATTTGACTCATACTGCTATGCAATGCTTTTCAATAACCTTTACCTACAATCAAACCTAGAGATCTCTTTATTTGATGACTATAACACCTTTGCAAGTCTCACCCAACTCTCAAAATTGAAATCTTTAATTACAATTTTAAATCGCTACTTTTTCTGCACACTAGTGAACTGGCTGAATCCACTCTGACTAGCTAGGAAGAAATCCTTCTTTAAAACTAGTTTCCCTTAGGGATTTTATCCTAGGGTTTAGCTAGAGAAAAATGCATAAACTTCACAGTAGAAAATGTATTTGCCAAAGATGTGAAATTTCCCTTTGTATTCCCCTTTTGTATCATTTTTGAACTTTTGAGAAATTTTTACTTTATTTCTCATAAAGTGATCCTTATATTTTTTACTTTTAGACCCTGGAAAGTCGCTCTAATTAAATATTTAACTTTTATGAAAAATAATTAATTAAACCAAAGTTGCCCATAAAATAATAATTTAAGACAACTTAATTTAATTAATTAAGTATTCCCTTACCTATTGGTTAGCCTATGGGAATTAAATAGGCTAAGGGTCTTCTCTAACACTCGCTCCTAAGAAGGGGAAATTACAGAAAGCACGAAAGAGACAATAGAGGAAACAATATTCAAACATTTTTTTGGTATTGAAAATGCATTTATATTAAAAGCATTTTTTGGGTGAAGTTTGCCTACTTTTGAAGGTAAAAAGGTCTGAGTGGTTATTTTTTAACACACTTTCTTCTTTAAAAAAATTCTTTTAAGAGAGAGATTTCACTACAACAAAAAAGATTAATTGATTACTTGCCAACAATGAACTATGGAGGAGTTGGTGATTAGACCTATTGTTAAGAATTTGAATATTGAAGATTGTTGGTCCAAAGCCAACATATTGTTTTTCATCACATCTTTTTGTGTTATCAATTAGAGTTGAAAGCTCTTCATTTGCTACGGAACTGAAACCAATAAGACTATTTGGAGAGAAGGAAGGTTAAAATATTGATGTAATTGGAGCTTAGAACTTCAAAGAGTCCTTTATGGTTATTTTGTATCGGTTTATTGTAATATTGGTATGAATGATTTGTAAGGTCAATCTTTTGGTTGAAGACATAGCTTAATTGTATGGATGTATTTTCAATTGAACCCAACATCCTATTGCATTACAAGCTTTACAAATATGCCTAAAAATCTTATTTGTGTTGATTGAGATTTCGAAGATTTTAAGACTACCTATGGCAAGTAACTAACAAGTTAGTTTGGAGGGTGGAGGCACCAGAGGTTGGAGTAATATTATCATCTCATGCTAGCTTCTTTCTTAGAGATGTTAATTTGCATGAGAAGCACCAATATTTTTTTGTATCACTTCATGGAGCAAGGGAGGCTTAGCAGTTTTATGGTTTATGGATAGTTGAGTAAGTCTCAATTCACAATTGGTTGGTGTTTTTTCTTGTGGATAATTGAGTGTATCTCAATTCACAAGAAGGGTGTTGTACTTGTGAATAGTTGAGTACATCTTGATTCACAAGTTCCATTGGACAATCAGGACATTTGCCTAGAAATGAGTAGTTTGGGGTGTTTAAGGAGATTTGGTAGTTAGCTAGGACATTTGCCTAGACAAAAGTAGTTTAGGGTATTCTAAGGAGATTTGGTGGTCATTCAAGTTCTTTGCTTGGACATGAGCAATTTTGGGTGTTCTATATGAGCAAGGAGATTTAGTGAAGATGCTCCTACAATTTTCCAAGTGGGCTGCTGCAATCAATTCATGTTGCAATGCTTTTGTTATTTCATTTTCTTGGTTTTTGTAACATAAACCTAAGGGGTTGTGTTGAAAAATTAAAGTTTGCATATTCTAATAAAGACACTTTGTGTCAAATTTAATAAGTAATTAGTTGGGTGTTAGTTTTTCGTAAGGTAGTTTTGGGGAAGTTGTATAGGAATGCAACGACTCATAAGAATTTACATAATACCTTGTCAAGCCCTAATACAGTAAAATCAATCTAATATAATTTATATTCTCGCTGAAATGATGGTGTACTTAATAATTTCAGCATTCTATATGCTCTTCCATTTTCTAATAATCTAGCGGTTTTTAGCTTAAAATTTATCATCATGCAGAATTTTAAACCTCAAAGCTGATACAATAGATCTTCTATCCTTGGAAGTGGATAACCATTCTTCACTATGATCATGTTCAATACTTTATAGTCAATACACAACCTCAATGGACCATCCTTCTTTGGTTCAAGGACAATAGGCAACATTTATCTTAGGAAATGTTTCTGGTTTGCAATATTTATCTTCTCCAAGGGAGAACACAACCTCAATGGGCCATCCTTCTTTGGCTCAAGGACAATGGGATTTTGCAAGACAAAGAGATAGGCCTAATGTGTCATTTATTCACAAGTCACTAAATATGTCATTTGATTTTTTGATTCTATAGGAAACAACTACATACAAAAGCATTAGGAAAAGGTAATCCTAAATCAAATCAGTAGCATGCTTTACCAAATAATGCTTTAGCACTCCAATTAGAGACTAGAAAAAAGCCTTGTATTCCTCAATTACTTCATTTAAATTTTTCTTTGTCGAAGGAACTTTGGCTTCAACTTGTACAAAATGAATTATTTCTTATGCTTGGGTCTTACCATAAGAAGCATGTAACTATTACAACTTACCTTCTTGCATTTCTTGGCACTGATAATTGAAAGCTTAGGAAGTGTTTATGGTTTGCAGTATTTATCTTCTCCAACATCTAGGAGAGCACTTATAGAGTTTTCTTCATTGGTTGCATAACACTGGCAAAGATATGTTTCCCATGTAAAAAGTCACATATGTCAAATAGTATTACGTCACAAAGGACTTCATCTTGGAAATGCTTGACAACACATCCAGTGACAATGGTGAGTGGCATCCTTTTCTAAAATTGAGTTGATCCATCCAATGGTAATGGTTAAGGGTGCAACGTCCATTGCAAGCCCTCTCTTCAATCTAATTCATTATCAAGTTCAACAATGAACCATACCAATTGTCCATTGAATTGTTAGTGTTTTAATTCACACCTTTCAATGTGACATAAAATAGAATAGATGTGTAGTAAAACAGCTCTTCGGATCAGAAGGGGAAGCTCCTTGTATATTAAAAGCTAACCTAAAACAAGACAATGTGTAGTTTGAATTTACAAACTTTACAATACTTTGGAGGTAATTTCATGTTCATGCTAAATAATATCTTTTAAATTCATCTAGTGTAAGAGGCTAAAACGCTCTTTCAACACAAGGCAAAAGGTTCTATACTTTTCGTCTAAAACTAAATCCTAAGGCTAGACACTTGTATTGTTTAGATAAAATCAAAGACTAGACAATTCAAGAAGACAAAGATACAATAGATTCAAACATAATGACACAAACACTTTGGTAAATTGATAAAAGGAATCAGTACAAATCCACGATTTCCAATTTCGAATAGACCTACAATACAAAGATTGCAAATTTAATAGAAGCAATATTAATCTATTTCAGCACATATGACAAATCCATTCAAAAGTAATTAAAAACTAGACCGGCTTAATAAATTCTATTGAATGAGTAACAAATTTCGATTGACAACACTAAAAAGCAATTTCAGCAATAAGCAAGCATGAGAATTACCATTGATTGATAAAACTAAGTGCAAAAAGGCACTTATTTATACTATTTGCAAAGCTATTGCATTAAAATATATAAGAAGCTAATTGCTACTTCTACTCTAAGAATAATTGATTGCATGAAATGCAATTTTTATTACAAAATCTTATCCTCTATTAGTAAAACTAAAATCACGCGGCCTCCAATTAAACCACAGATTGAATTTATTACAACTATGAATTAATGCTCACATCTCTCACATGGAAAGAGATTCAAAAATAGGTGATCTAAAAGTAGTTGACTCTAAGCTATAAATGGAAAACACTAAATTAATACATAGATTGCATTTGATTATTTTGATTTCTGAGGTGAGTCACCTCAGATGACAGCCTCTTCATTTGTTCTACCAATTCTTTCATTTCGTCTTTCTCCTCTTGTGCCCTTGCTGGCGGCACTGTATTCTGGAGATAGACAGGCTGTGTAGCTGGAGTCTGGGATAAAGGTACCCCAGGGTGGAGAACCAATTGATTAGATGGTGCCGGAACTGGGTTTAATGATGGAATCTGCTGGTTCCATGTTGGTCCAAGAGTTTGCATTTGATTGTTTGTCGTCGTCAAGCCTGTGTACAAAGAAGGCCCAGTTATGTTTTGTCCCATATTCTGACTCACTTCCACAGCCTTTGCATACGCCTGATTCATATCCGCCGGAATGGGATGAGCTTGTCTCATGAACATTGCGATCAATGGGTCCAAGGCTGCATAATAGTTTTCTCTAGCATCAGCAACAATGTACGAAGTACGTAGCCTTGTGAGAGCTTTCTGGAATCTGTTATTGAAGGCGTGGATAGGCTCTTTGTCTTGTCTCCTCACCTCCGTGAATTGGCGGAAGAGTTCTACTGGGGTGATCGGAATACCAAACTTTCCAATGAAAGCTTCTTTCATTTGCTCCCACGTTCTTATAGACCCAACTGGCAAATGTATAAACCAAAAGTGCGCTTCTTCCCCCAAGGAATACGGGAACAATCTGCAAGCTACATCTGCATATGCAATTTGTCTATTTCGCAAATGATCTTCAAACATCTTGATGTGATCTTCCGCAGTACGGTTTGGGTCATTAACTTGATACTTAGTGCAGAAGTGCTCCGGATTCTTCGGCATGCATGGTAATCTGCAAACTCAAGAGGGGATGGATTAGTAACTAGCCAAGTAGCACCATTAGGAGCTGGTTGGCCTCCTTGTTGACCTCCTGGTTGAGCCATTGCTTGAATTGGCTGCCACCTCTGATATACAATTACTGGGGTTGTTTGCTGTTGTTGAGGTGTGGTAGCCCGAATTGGCTGTTGGGAAAACACCGGTGTAGAAACTTGAACAGCTTTTGGCTGAGCAAACCTTGAAGTACTTGGTGGAGTTCGGAACAAACTTGAAATCTCTTCTCCGCTTTCTTCACTTGATTGAACCTCCTCGTTTGAAAATAATTCTTCACTTGAACGACTCTCTTTCTTCTTCCTTGCTCGAGTAGGCAACTCTAACTCCACAAAGTCTTTGGATGAACTTGGCGCGGACCTCAAAATTCTTTTCAACTTATCAGGTGAGAATGAGCTAATTCGATCCAGGATGTAGCTGATTACTGTCTGCGAGGAGGAGGAGCGAGTGGTTGCCTTTGATTAAGCAAATTCCTTTCAATTGCAACTTGAATCTCAATAGCCTTCTCTTCTTCTTCCTCCAACATGAAGCAAGTTCTCATGTACTGGGCGTAGCTCTCCTTTGTTTTCCAAGCGAGATTGTTCAGTCCTGAAAGGATGTCCTCTTGGTCGTCGTTGAATCCCAAGTTAGGCTGCAACACTGGGAATATCTCTCTATGCGGTAACACCATCTTTACTCATGATAATTCTTTCTGCAATGAATTTCTTTTGAATGGAAATCCCTTCTCACTTGAATGTGATTGCTTCACTGCAAAGAATCCTTGAAAGGCCCTCCTTCTAGCGCCAGTTCTGTTGACGTGGTTTTTGAGACCGCGCAAAGCGGTGAGGGGAACAAAATAGTCGAAGAGCTACTCCATTCTCTCTTGATCAAAGTATTAGATGCGCTAAGATTAGCGAGAAAGTTAGCGCGTTCAACTCAAGGTTAGAATACTTAGAATACCCTCGGTTGGTTGATGTGTATTCTTTGTGTTCTTCACGGGGACTTACAATTGTTCGGACTTCTTACTTGAGTTAGCGATTGATTGTATGATTTGAAGGGATTCGCTGAGTGTATGATTTGGCAATGTGATGCGTTTTCCTAAAGCTGTCGAATATGCAAAGTAAAAGAGTATAGGGCCTAAGAAACTTATACTCTATTCTAAATCTGGGATATGTGGAGCTCAATTTTGGCGGAGACTTCAGCGAATTCACCTAGCCTCACGTCCGGGCCCGGCCTCGGCAAAATCGATTGCAATCTTCAAAGGGATAAGCGAAGATGTTTAAATTATAATTTAGCATACATACACCATCGAGCAGCATATAGGTATACAAATCACAATCGAAGTTAAACTCAAGATGATTTCGGTCGACCACACAAAGGCGAACTTATCATCAACAAGCGCTAGTGGTGTGGAATAAAGAAGCTACCTCAACAAAGCACCACACATCAAAATAAACCTAAGTCCACGAGAGTTAAGCGAATTTCATACTTGAAATTCGAAATTCGGCGAACTTCAACAAAACTTTTAAAAATCGTTAATATTCGCCTTTATATTCGTACGGTAAACAGGCCATGAAGTTTTTATTGAAGTTTTTAGGTTTACAAACTCCACTTGGCGCTGGGGTCCCCGAAATATGATGCACACGATGAGACCGTCGAAGAATACCAGTCGGACCAACAGTTACACTTTCGTTTTGATTGCCAGGGTCTTCCGTCGCGATCTGTTGTTTCTTTCACTTGTGGTTTTGTTCGGCTTCTTAAAATCTTTGACCTTTGTGGCTTTAAATAGTCGCCTCAAAGGCAAGAAATTCACGGCCTCAGGAATAACCGCGACCTGCACACAACAAATCACGCGGCTTTTTCCAAAACCACGTCCTCCACTAGAGAAATCACGCCTATAATGGACAAATCGCGGCCTCACAGATGCAATTCTTCCCTCCAAAGAGTAAAAATGCACCTCCATCGGGCCAAAATGGGTCGATTAGGTCACTTTTTAAATTCAATGTCTTTATAAAATGTAACTCGTCATTTATATTTCTAATAAAATATATTTTCTAAGATTAAGTATTATTTTCTTTAAATTGAACTTTTATTAAAAATTTAAGATTGAATATATTTATATTTAATATTATTTTCTTTTATTGTTTTATTGAATTCTATTTTTAATGTGAACATTTAATAAATTAAAATTTAATTTTTTAAAATATTTAATTTATATTTTATATTATTAA
>VDFB02213354.1:0-10228 GCA_007258455.2 Sequoia sempervirens
ACTACAATGCAAAATCTCACTACAAAACAGTCAAATAAGCAAACCTCTCCACTAGGTGCTGTCTCTCAAGCACGAAGTCGAGCCCAGAACTAGGAGGCATTCATTCCTCGAAGCAATTCCGCAACCAATTCGGCAGCATAACATTAGCATAGACAAAAGATGTGAAATGATGCTCAATGCCTCCTTTTTATAACTTCTTGTTGACTTCTCGAAACCCTAAACTCTTCTTCAAGTCAAAACACTAATTCCCTTCATGAAATGGCGTCCTTTTTCCTTCAAATTCAATATTGACCATTTTAATTAAATTCAATATTTTAATCAAATCATCACCTTGATAAATGCGCCCAAATTAACTTGCATTGACTTTGGAGAATTCATCAAATATTAAATATATCCTTAATGATGGCGCCACCCTTTGAGTCCACCTTTTAAAATGACATTAAGTCATTCGACTAGGCCAAGGTGATAAAATAACATTTAAATTATAATGTTATTTTTTAAGTGAAATGAGCTCAACTTCCCAAAACTGCATTTTGAAACCCGAAACTGAATACGCCACTTGAGTCAACTGAAGGGGAAGGTCAATTGCCTGAGACCATCCTATTTACTGCCAAAAATAGAATTTACTAAAAAAAAGTAAATTCCAGAAAATGCTCGGAATGCCGAGATGAACATACCCCTGCGAAGCTCTCTGAAAACCCAGAAAGAATCCGCCATTGAATCCATCATCCCTGAACAATGACCTCCTCAAAAATAGGAAACCCTAATTTATCTTCCGACTAGCCTTCGGGTTCCCAAAGAAAAGGCCAACGGTCACTAGAAAGATCAGGTTTGAGAAGGGGACATTACAATCCGCCCTTCCCAAAATTGCTTGTCCTCAAGCAATACCACCACAGCTCCAGAAATTTGAAAACTAATCCATACGCAACAAGGATGATCCCTGGTTCCCAAATGCGTCTCAGGAAAAACCCACCATGCCGATGCTGCACCACTCTGATCACATCAATGAAAATATCATGCCAATGCTGCACTGACTCCCCTTGTAACTCCAAAGTGTTACCATCTATGATACTCAAACTGAAAGATCTTAAAGGAGGGAAATCAAAATCATGCAACATCTCATGTCCACAATCCCCCGAATTAACAGTATCAACCATACTACTATCAATTACCATTCTAAGCAATAGGAGAGATAGTCTACTCAAATCAAAATCGAACTCCTCCGCATACCTCCACATGGTAACAAACGGAACCATGACTGCAAGTGTGACCTCTACAAATCTTCTTGCAAAGAGGAAGGCAAACCTTTGCAAGAGCTCAACAAATTCAAACTCACGACCCCACATGAATTCCCTACGCCTCAACTGAATTATCACGGCACAACTAAGAAGTTTGAAGAATTTTTTCACAATTCCAACCCCAAGAGTCTCAAAATATAGATTCAAAACATGGGGTAACTCATTGTCAGGACCCAATAATGAAAATAAACCATCAGAGTTTGCATCACAAACCTCCAAAGTGGCTAAAAAACCCGCTAAAGCCATCTCCATCAGAAAACTACCACTTCTTTGATCAGGAGTGAGGTACCAACTCTCCTGAATGAAAGTAACTCCATAAGTAAGGTGGCTGATCTGCCTCCAACCAGCAAACTCGTGTCTCAAAATCTGCCCTTGTCTGAGCTGAAAGTCACTTCCAAGAACTACCGATCGTTGATCTTTCCAACCCATATTCAAAATTTCTCTCCAATCCATTTGTTGATGAACAAACGGAACCATCAAGTAGCTGGAAATGAAGGGAACAACATCAACAAGTCTGGAAATTTGTTCCTTATCCCTCCAAGAATCTTTTTCATAAGTAATAAACTCTGACAACCCAAGTTGAGAATCCCAAGCATGGATACCCAACGGGAAGTGATTTTCAACACACTGCAAAGAAATCTCTACACATTCCCAAGTGCTAGTGAGAACCACATGCCTTCTCACGAAACTGATGCCCCATCTAGTAAATCCTTGAAGCTTAACCATGAAAGCTTCCACCTTGAGGGAGTATGAAACATAAAGTGGCTTCAAATTCAGCTCCCAAAACTGATCAATGTGATTCCAAACATCATTCCACCCAAGGGATGGATTTTCAAGAGTGCACCCACCAAAGTCTAGTTCACTTTTTTCCCATTCCTCCTGAGTAGTAGGTTTGAAATCTTCACTCGTTGCTGCTGTAATGAAGTTACCAACAGCTACCAAGACTTGTCTCATCAACACCTTGATGTCATAGATGTTGAAATTTCCTTGCTTCGTCACCTCCCATGTAGAACCTTCATCCTCAAACCCACTTATGCATTCATTACTAATCAGCAAACGTGGCACATCCCCACGGAGTGAGATCAAAGCATCCTTAGATTGGAGTTCATGCTTGACCTCATGCTTGGTCACTTCACTACTTGACTCATTTTTCAAAGCAAAGAGAGGATTGTCATAAGTTGCTTCAGCACCCACTTCAAAGAAGGGATTGTCAAAGACTCGGAAGCCATTCCTTTCGCCTCGCTGCCCCAAATCTGCACATGCAACTTCTGACTTTCTTGAAATGCTTTCAAGATCAAACTCCTCTTGCTCCTTGAAAAGTTTGAAATCTGCAAACTGGTCTTCAACCTCTGTTAGTTCCAACTGAGTTTCTTTCAACTCGTCCTTTATTGATTTAAGCTCCAGAGTGAGCTCATCAATCGTACTCTCCTTTTCATGAAAAGCACAAATGGCCTTCTTTGCAACTTCAATGACATGATCCCGTTCTCCAATAGAGTGTACGTACTTGGACTTCAAGGTCTCCAAGGAATCTCTGATAAGTTGCAAATTAGGAAGAGTAACTTCATCGGTCACTCCTCTACGTCTCTCTTCAAGCTGAGCCTTCCAGTAAAGCTCTTCAACCAAGCTATGTGTGTAGTCAAACAGGGATAGAGCTTGCACTTCCTTGTCAACGAACACCTTGAATTGTCCTTCCCACTCATAAGAATGCGAAGATGGTGAATTGCTGGTTGGCTGCTTTTCAAAATCAGAACTTTGTTTTGTGACATCGCTGTCCTCAGAGCTGCTCCAACCTTCTTGTCTTTCATCCTCAACTAACGGAGAATGTTCAGTGTCATGGAGAGGGACATACTCCATAGTTTCTTCGTCCTCAAGCTTGCAATCAGCTTCTTGCCTTGGTAGATCAGCCTTGTGATCTAAAACCACATTGAACCTTTCTTCTTCAAAAGTCGTAAGGTCTTCAAGCTCTTCATCCACCTCACTGCCATCTTGATCAAAGGCTATGGCAGCCCCTGACTCAACCGAACAATCATTGAATGCTGGTTTGAAAGTTTCGGAAGTAACAACATCCTCCTTGGTGGCTGCAATCAGCTTGAAGGGATCACCATGGAGCTCTTCAGAGTAAGCTTCTTCATCAAAAATAACTTCTCCTTCGGCCTCCTCATAGCTTGCAAGGCAGACAATATTTTGGTCTTCATCAGGATCAAAGGGAAATTCATCCCACAAAGGTTCTTTGTTATACCTCGGTGCCAACACACCTGGATCCAAAATTCCAAGGGGTTGACTGAGATGATCAACAGGAAGAGGTTTTTCATGCTTCACTGGAAGTATTGACTCAATGAATAAGTCAGATTCTGAATCTCTTAAGTTGATATCTTCAAAAACATTTTCTTCCAATGGTTTGGTTTGCTGGTCAAACCCAAATCCAACAATGTCACCACCAAAATGAAGTGAAGATTCTTTGATGCTGCTTGTTTCGAAAACTTCACCTTCATTATCTTTTATGGAACCATCATGAGAAAGTATGTCGCTGATTTCCTCATGTGGAACTTCTTGGGGAGTTGAGACAGCAACAAGAGTAAAACTATCCACCACCAATTCTTCAACATGAGGTGGTACAGTCATGTTGGAATGATTACCAACTTCATCACTTTGGCAATGCTCATAGGCTGATTCAACGGGACCATAAGTATTTCCTTCTACTTGCTCTTCATCAGCAAACTCATCCCATACAACAGTATTACTAAAATCTTCAGTGAAGCCCTTAGCTTCAAGACCTTCATAGGTTGAATCCTTATTAGGATTCAAGACTGTCGTTCTGTTCTTTTCACCAAGTTGATCTTCATCACTTACAATTACATGCAAGTCAAGGGAAGTATTATGGGGTTCTACTCTTAACTCTTCACTTTCCACGGTATCTTCATCAAGCTCATGATAATTCTGATGTGGCATGTGCACCTTTCTATCCTGACTTTCAGACTTAGCATAAATCTTTCTGACTCCCCATTTTATGTTAGGATCCTTCATTAGCGTACATAGTTCATGCATTAACTCAAGTAGAGACTTCTCTGTATTCATCTCTCTCTGTATTTAGTGTTTGGTATCTCTGTCACTCATTTGTAAAATGAACTCTGTTGGGCACAGGATGGCAGGATCTTGGCTTTGATACCACTCAAATATTTCGACCCAATTTTTTTGATTTTTACAAATTACAAATTACAAAGCAATGCACCCATTAAGGTTAGAAGATAAACCAAAATGTGTTGAAGCAACTCTAACCAGAATGTACACCAGGATCCCGATGTGGGCAAGGTGTGAGCATTGGTCAGAGGATCTGAAACGAAGTGCTTATGCAGGAAGTAACTCTAACCAAGGATGGCGCCGATGATGGCGAGCATATGGTCAGAGGATCTTCTACTTCTAAATGCTGAAAGGGAACTCAACGTCAAGTATGTGCTACCCAATCCAATGCGGAGTGAGGGGCGACCATATGACGGAGTGATTACAACAACAATGCTTGAAAGAGAAATGCTGAAAGCTGAAATCACTCAACACCCAGAATGTGCTTGCTGACCCAGGATGGGAAAGTAGCTACCATAGGGCGGAGCTGTAACTGTTACAATAACTTTAATTGAAATCGAGAATTACAACCAGATTTGAACAAGAAATACAAGACTGCCAGTACTACTGTCAGTTTTACAAAATAAGAAGTATTCGCCTGCCAATATCTTGTGCAATTAAAGAATCAGCATTACATCATAGAGAACCACCTTTAGCTTAGATAGGAACACCAAAACCATAACGCTTTCAAGGATCAAGATACTGATTTCTGGTTTCTGTTACAAATCTGCTCATTAAAGGAATTAACAGCAGCCTATGGAACGACTCATATGCTCATATCTTTCTTATAAGACCTCCAATTAACTTGAAATAAAATGCCATATGCTCTAACTGAGATTACGCCTAGGATGGAACACAGAAAACAGACTTAAATGCCACAATTTAATTTTGCACAGATTCCAAAGTAAACTGCAGATGGTACGGCCTCTAGAAAAGGCGATCTGCCATTAAAATTCAATGCCCTCACAATAAAATCTGCAAATTTGTGAACTAAGGCGCCTAGGCCAAACAAAGGGAATGGGTTAATACCCAGATGCAAGTTTTTTGTCTTTTTTGAATGATGATTAAAAATGCAAATCTGCTGTATTAAACTGATGCAAAATGCTGAAACTACTAACATGCCAATGAGATCTATCAATGCAAAAACTCAAACTACAATGCAAAACTTACTACAAAACACTCAAATAAGCAAACCTCTCCACTAGGTGCTGTCTCTCAAGCACGAAGTCGAGCCCAGACTAGGAGGCATTCATTCCTCGAAGCAATCCCGCAACCATTTCGGCAGCATAACATTAGCATAGACCAAAGATGAAGAAATGAAGCACAAGACTCCCTTTTATAAGTTTCGTTTGACTTCACGAAACCCTAAAATCCAACTCCAAGTTCAAACCCTAGCTCTGTCTTCAATATGGCGTCCTTTTCCCTTTTAGCTCAATATTCATATTTTAATTAATTCATCACTTTGATAAATGCGCCCAAATTAACTTGCAATGACTTTGGATAATTCATCAAATATTAAATATATCCTTAAATGAGGGCGCCACCCTTTGAGCCCACCTTTTAAAATGACATTAAGTCATTCGACTAGGCCAAGGTGATAAAATAACATTTAAATTATAATGTTATTTTTTAAGTGAAATGAGCTCAACTTCCCAAAACTGTATTCTGAAACCCGAAACTGAATACGCCACTTGAGTCAACTCAAGGAAGACCAAATCTACCGAGACCATCCCCGCTGCTTATCGCCAGGTAAATAGAATTTACTAAAAATAGTAAATTCCAAAAAGTGCTCTGAATGCCGAGATGAACATACCACTGCGAAGCCCTCTGAAAACCCAGAAGGAATCCGCCATTGAATCCACCATCTCTGAGCAATGACCTCAAAAATAGGTGTTCCACTTTGGCCTTCATTTCCCAGCCTCTAAGTTCTAACAGCACAACTGGCCATCGGAAAGATTTCTTGCACGCTTTTCCCTGCTGAGTTCAAGATGGTTGACTCTCTGACTCAGTTTGATCTGTTGACTTGCTCTTGTGTGGTTTCGGGGCCCATTTGGAGAGATAAGTTGTAGTAATTAATTAAAGTCACGTTTTAATATTATATTATAACGTTGACCCCCTTGGCCTAGTCTGATGACTTCAAATTGTTTTGAAAAGTGGTCTTGAGGGTGGCGCCTTCATAAAGAATTATTTCTTATTTTTCTAAAGTCAAACCAAGCTCTAAAGTGGACGCCATGATTAAAATATTGAATTTAATTAAAATGGTCAATATTGAATTTGAAGGAAAAGGACGCCATTTCATGAAGGGAATTAGGGTTTTGACTTGAAGAAGAGTTTAGGGTTTCGAGAAGTCAACAGGAGATTATAAAAGGGAGACTTGGTTCATCATTTGGGGATCTTTTGTCGACTATACTGTTATGCTGCCGGATTGGCTCTGGGACTGCTTCGAGGAATGAAGGCCTCCTAGCTTGGGCATCACTTCGTGTTTGCAAGACAACATCTAGTGGTGATATTAGTCTAGTTTGTGAGTTCTTTGAAATTTGTGCATTGTAATTTGCAATTGTTTCATTAGGTTTCAGATTTGCATATTAGAAGTTTCTGGTTTGTGCATGTTAGCTACAGCAGATTGGGTTTTAATTCATAAATCAAAAAAGACAAATAATTTCATTGTGGGTATTGCATATTCCCTTCCATATAGGCAAGGCGCCCCTGTGTGCCAAATTGTAGATTTTTTTGTGAAGCACCAGATTTTAAAAGAGAAATCGCCCATCTCAGCTGGGCCGTACCTTTCTCTGTCTTGGGAATTGTGCATGTGTTGAAATCTGCATTTTAAGACTGTTTCTTGTATTAGTTATGAGCGCCCTCATGTTAGTAGTGCTTTGCATGTAATTTCATGTCAATTGAGTGTGTAGTATGGGAGATTCGAACTGCCCAAGGTATCTATTTGCTGCTGGTTACATGAGGAGAATGCAGGTCTGTCATAACAGCTAGAAGAAATCTGCATCTCCGTTGCTGGATGGTGTTGAGAGTTGTCAAGACTTCGCGGATACTTCATCGTGGTTGGCCAAGTTGGGAATAAGGTTGGATCTATTGAATAATATCTCCGTTTCAGTCCATTTCTCAGCAAAGGAAATTATTAATATTGTTGCAAACCACTTACATGCTGATTTGTATTGTTAGCAAGTTATCATCTCTTATATTGTACGCTGGCAGTAGTACTGACAGCCATTTAGATTCTTGCTGTATCAGATTGTAGTGTCCTTCTTACTTTCAGCATTTGATTTTGTATTTAATCCATCTCCGCCCTATGGTAGCTACTTTCCCATTCTGGGTTAGCAAGCACATTCTGGGTGTTGAGCAGTTTCATCTTTCAGCATTTCTTTCAAGCATTGTTTCTATAATCACTCGCTTGGCACGCCTCTCAATTCGCATTGATTGCAGCCATACTTGACATGGTTCCTTTCTCAGATGAGTAGAAGATCCTTCCTCACCAATGCTCGCCATCATCATATTCTCGGGTTAGAGTTAAAGATAGTAGAAGCTTGATTTAGATCCTCCGACCAATGCTCATGATCACCTAAGGCCACTCGCTAGAGTTGTTTCCTTGCACGCTTGATTTTCTCCTCTAACCTTAATCGGTGCACCGCTTGTAATTTTAAAAAATTGTAAAATCAAAAATTGGCTCAAAATATTTCAGATACTTACATACATACATACATAAATTCAATGTGGGAAAAAGAAACCAGCACCATGACCCAACAAAATCAAACAACACATGGCAAAAAGGAGTGTAAGAGGAATGATTTATTTCATAAACAAGCAGTAATAATTTTTCAATCATCGAATAAACCCTTCATGGGTCATGAAAGATGTAGAAGAAAATGATTAACGAGTACCATTGTTTGCATTTTAAAAGGATAGGCAAAGGATACACACATATACATCGATTTGTTGAATGAAGAAGAGACACATAATGTAAAATGACAAATATATGTATGCTAGCCTACTGTATGTGCAATGGAAAGTAGAAAAATATAAACAAATGCTAGTCTATTGTATTGGACAGCCAAATGAAACGTATTTAAACAGAGTTATAGATGTATATATATGTGTGTTTGTGTATGTATATACGTACATATATACATGTATATATGTATTTATATGTAAGTAATTGTATGTATTTGTATATATGTGTATATGTTTTTAAATACATAATACACATATATACACATATATTAAATGCATGTATGTATATATATATATACATATACATATTAAACCCTGATAAATGACCAACCCTAACAAATGACCAAAAATAAACAAATATAAATACACATATAAGCAAAAATAAATGACAAATATAAACCCTGATATAAACACTGAAATAAATGACAAATGACCAAAAACATACAAATATAAATACAAGTACCTATTTGCAAATTCAATAAGATGCAGAAGTAAATGATCAACCAGTACCATTGTTTTCATTTTCAATGGATAGGAAAAGGATACACACATATACATCGATTTGTTGAATGAACAAGAGACACGGAATGTAAAATAACAAATATATGTATGCTAGCCTGTTGTATGTGCAATGGAAAGTAGAAAAATATAAACAAATGCTAGAATGTATAAAGTAAGAAGACATTGCATAAATGAAAATAACTATAAGTACCTACCTGAGACTTGGGATATTAGAGGAATGTGCAGAGGATGCTTGTCGTTGCTTTCAATTTTGCAGAGAATAACATGCAATTATGAATGTCGCTGGCTACTTTCCCCCTCTTATTTAGGAATTTGAATCTGACAATTAAATGCATTCAATTTGGTTGTTGTGTTTCAAATTTGAATTTGTTTGAGCATTTGAATTTGAATTTGCAAGTTACGTAGGTTTTTAAAGATGATATGACTGAATTCTGCATTACATTTGGATTTGATGTTTATTTGGGGAGCCTTACACCTATATTTAATTGTGCAGGTACCTACAGGAAAAGAAATAAATACATATAGCTGCCAAGGAGTGTGTGAAAGACTGTGCATTTCAAATCCCATCGAGTTAAAAGGAGATTGTGATTATGTCATGTAAAGCACCATTAACTATGCATGTGTAGTTGTAAATATAAAATGTAATGAGGGATAAACATTTGCAAGTGGGGGTATTTGTAACAATAAATGTTTTAAATTAAATTGTAAATGAGCCTTTTTATGTGCAAGTTGACTTTTTTTATAAATGCAAAAGCACGTTTAGCTGTCTATTATGATTGGTGAGTTACTCATTGTGTTATGAGCAACCATTGGTGTTATGAAATTTTTTTATTTGGTCATAAAAAATTTAATGGAATAAAGTTCTAAAAATATTTAGAGTGGAATGAGCATGGAGGTGTGAGTTATTCAATGGGTGGCCCGGATCTGGGTCTTCTCACAAAGCTTTCCAAAACTAGGCTGAGTACTCACCTTTCTTTTATCATGCCCATTGCATCGAATACTACTCTTTAACGCAAAGTTTTTAACAAGAAATTTATATAGATGACATTTGTTTTATGACATCTGAGCCACTTAAAAAGTTAAAACTGATGGAGGCGGTGTTGCTTAACAAGGAATTTCCAAAGGACCAAGGTAGTTGTAATTTATTATTTAGTTCAAAGTTTCTGAGGGGAATTGATCTTGGGCAAGAGTGTTGATGGTGTTTTCTACACAGCAACAACTCAGACAGAATGTAATATTCTATCTCTCTTGAAAGGTAATATTTAACAATAAATTACTGAAAATCACCCCAAGGTCTCTCGAGTGTCAGGTCATGACAATGCACAAAC
>VDFB02213355.1:0-14061 GCA_007258455.2 Sequoia sempervirens
GGAGGTCAAAATCAAGTTTTTAGCAGGAGGTGCCTCCAGAACGTCTTTTTCAGAATCAGTCAGGCTTCGCCGTGAATCACTCAGCTCGTCTGTTGGGTTGATCTGTCAACGGGAAATCAGTGGCGAAGTGGCATGTTAAAATTGAGAAAAGTTAAAAAAGTTGAAATTTTGACTAAGTCTGGTGAAGTTGAGCGCCTCTCTTGAAGAAAGGCGCCCAAATTTCCATACCTTAGAAGTTTTTTTTGGAGATTTTCAAGTTTTTCAAATTTGTGAGAAGAAGAGGATGGCGTCCAATTCAAGAAGCTGAGATTTAGGGTTTTGAAATAAAAGCAAAAAGAAAGCAAAACCTAAATCAGACCCTAAGCCTATTTAACACTTCTTTTCAATGTATTTTTCATTATTTTTGCAGGTAGCATCCAGAGGAGAAAGTTGGAGCAGCAAGTTTGAAGAATTTTTGTGATTCAAGAATCCATAGTTGCTGGTTTTACATCAGATTTTTTAGACCAGCAAGCATAAACCCTTGCTTTTTCATTCTTTTGTTCCAGAAGATCAAGTTTTTCAAGCAGAAGGCCAAGGCTTTCAATTTTTCAGTCATCTGGATCTTTTTGCCTCCACCTTCTGAAGAATTTTTCAAGAAACTTCATCAAGTTGCAGCAAGTGCTTTTATCTTGCATGTCAGTGAAAACCTCAGTGCATTCATATTTCAGCCATCTGGGTCCTTTCCAATCAGTCTTCTGAAGAAAACCCATATCGCAGCTTTTTTTGAAAACCTAGGGTTGGCTGCTTTTTCGATCAAACGTCAGAGTTTTGCAATTTCAATCAACTGGGTCCATTTCTAATGATATTCTGAACAAAACCCAGATGCCAGCTTTTTTTCAGGAAAAATTGAAGAAATTAGGGTTTGCTGCTTTTTCAGGCAAAATTCAAGATTTTCAAAAACGGACGATCTGGGTTGTCTTGCATTGATATTCTGAACAAAACCCATATCTCAGAAAAAAATTCTCAAAAAATTCGTCCGTTGAAGCACAAAAATCAGCATTCTAAAAATAGAAATTGCACAAGACTTGTCTGAACTAAGGCGAGTTCGGCCGTTCTTCCAAGTTTACTACGAGTAAAGAATTACCTCCTAATGTTTTCAAGTCGAATCAGCTCTCTTTCACAATTACATCAAAGCAATTTGAGAGCGGACTTGCATCATATCAATAGGTGTTCGATCTACATCATCCCTTGGAAGGCGAGCAACACTTCAATCAGAACACAGGTCATTACGGACTCCTACGCCAGCGGCGTCTATTCTATATCGATTCGAGCCTTGAGTTAAATGTCGGCTTACATTAAGCATTACAACTTGCGGCTACTAAAGGGAGATCGGTCGTGAGATGGTAAGAGTTGATTCTGATCCTAAAGCACGATATATGGTGAAAGGTGTTTCCATTCCCCATGGCACGAAGCGTAACTCTTTCGAGGGATAGATGTGAAAAAAAGATGTGGAATATGCATAAAGACAAATCACGACAAAGAAGATTGCCGCGAGAGATGGATGAAAGAAAAACATAAGACATTGCCCAAGAGTAATGGAAGTTCAAGGGCAGAGGTTGCCATCATCATCACTTTGCTCGAAGTCCAACTGGTTGTGAAGATGCCACAGTTCCAACCTTGGATGTTTTATACCATACCTCCACGTATAGAAAAATTTGGGATTTATGATTGGCCTACTTTGATAAAAATTATTTGCCTACGCTCCCGGCAAATCTTGAATATTTTTAGGTTTCATGTATTCCACATGGTCTCGTACCTAGTCTACTTAGTGGCCTATCAAGGTCAATTCAAAGGGTTAAACGCCGAGGGATCATTGAGTGTACAAAACATATATAACTACTATCCCCAATTGGAATTCACAAAGTCGTTGCACCACTACAAAAGGGTGAAACGAGGCATTCTTGATATTACCGCAGTCGTGACTTAGACAATGAATTGCCGTCCGCATCTCTTAGGTTGCGGGGCAGCAATGGCCCGGAATGGGTAGATTGGTTTATCTGAGTTTCCTACATTTACCTATCTCGGGGTTTATGGTTTTCAGTGCCCAGCTCATGTTGCCAAGGTATCCCAGGTGAGGCGGTCATCTTCATGGAATTCTTGAGGCAAGCTCTGCGGTGTTCCTCTGATCTTGAGAAATAGAAAGAAACCCTCTCTTCACTTTCCATTAGGGTTGGGTATTTATACATGCGGGACTGCTACAGATGCCAAGACAATTGGAGAAGAGTTAGATAAATTCGGTCTCAAATCCTACAGTGAGAGGCGGTCATTTGATCCTCATGGTGTCTACGCTGGCCGGTTGGAGAAGAACTACAATCACATACCCGCACTTGAAGATTTTTGGGCTAACTGTGCAGATGAGTTTGAAGTGCGAAGGCGTAGCTACAACAGGCTAACTCTCCGTCAGATGAAAGATTGTTTAAATGAAGATATAGAAGGGCTCTCTGATGATGATGAAGATGTGCTTCTACCAATGTACACTCAGAAAAGAATCGAGGATCAGCCTCTTCCACAAGTTAATTGGGCAAACAAGGAATCTCTTTCAGTTGAAGACAGAACAAAACAAGTTGTGGAGTATAGTAAGGTTTTCCTAGTGCTTTAAAGGAAGAACTCTATTCCAGTAGCAGAGCCGCCAAGGATAATTCCCTCTTCTTCCACAGCACAGTCAAAAGGAAAGGGTAAAAGTCAGTCTCAAGATGGCATCAAAGGCAGTAGATCGAATAAAAATGTAAGAAGAAGGATGGATTTCTCAGGCATAGTCATACAGGAACAGCCTACAATTGATTCAGAAGTTCCTCTTGACGAGCCCATACCTCAGAATGAAGCAGAGGAGCCGCCTTCAACACATGTACCTGTACCTTTGACGGGTTCGTCACCAATTCATATTGATCTTGATATCGAAGATGATGAAGAGATTGCAGCAGTACCTCCTAAGGAAGTTAGTAAAGATACTACGGTGTCTTGGCTTGAGAACTCCTTAGGAAGGGTTAGGAGAAGGCCTTCATATCAAGTGAGTGTCGATGATCTCGATAACATCTATCAGGAACCTCCTAAGAAGAAGGCAAAGAAGCAAGTTCATTTTGATAGGAATCCTGATAACGAGATTGTCATAGAGACTGCAGTGCCCCCAGAAGAAAAGAATAGGGATGAGGTGAACATGGATGATTTTGTCATGGTCAAGGCTAATCTCGGTAGAAATACTAGACACGCAGATTTGAGTCTCTTCAAAGTTGTATCTGAAAACCTTCATGAAAGAGTGCTAAAAGATGGAGAAGACAAGGCAGCCCTCAAGGCTGAAAATCAGCAACTTAAGCTTTTCATTTCTAACCTTGCTCGTGGTTCTTCACAAGCAACTCAGTTGCTGCCCCAGGTCTTAGAGACACCAGCTGATCACCATCAGTTAAGACAGCTGGTCATATGTGGGAAAGAGACTCAGGAGTGGATCGAGAGCTTCATTGTCAGAGGAAAGGAGATCTTGGCTCAGATGTTCTAGTTGAGAGAAAACGCTCATGAACTTCGTCAAGGCATCCAAGTATTTGAACAAACACTGGCTGAAGTAAACCCTAGGCATGAGATTATCATTGCTGATTTAGACACAGCCTACGGTTCAGCGGTTTCAAAGGAGCACAAAAGGCAAATCCTTGCTTGGAGAGAGCGTCATGTTTTCAAAGTTAAAACTTATGAGAGGATATCTGAAGAATTCATCACCTACAGACAAAGGGTGGTTGAAGCTCTCCTTTTCATCAGCGAATTTGTCATAGAGATTCCCTCTCAGTACAGTGTTGAAGATGGTTCTTACGTCGGGCTTGAGGAGGTGCAAAATCAGTTCCAGAATGTTGTTCATAGTTGCAGCCCAGTTGGCGGAAGGATAGGTCATATTTCAATGATGTCAGCAAAGTTCAATAAAGCGGCCAATGAGATTGAAGATTTCCTGAGATCTATTGCAGATGCTGAAGATATTCTTGAAAAGCGGTGTTTTGCTGTTGATGGCATAGATGCACCGAACCGGGACACAATCTCAAACTTCCTAGCGGATGTGATCGAGCTTTAAAGTGGCTTTCTTCTAGAAGCTTTCTTTCAAGCTTTCTTTCTATTCTTGGAATAATCCTTATCCATTCTTTGAGGATAGAAAGAAGATAAGATGTAATAGTTGGCGTTTTAAGCTTTTTAGGGTTTTATCTTTCTAGATTTAGTAATAAAGCTTGCTAGCGAGCAAGCCCTAGATCAATAACAAGGAGATTTTAGGGTTCCCTACTCCTCTGCTTCTCTATAAATAAAACCTTTACTCATTTAGTGTCTTCGCGGTTAATGTCCGTAGCAAATTCGCGAGCTGAGATTATGACAAGTTGTTATTCGGTTCGATTCATAGTTTAGTAGTGCTAGTGAGAACAAAGCGAGCCTATTGTGCCTTCTATTTGTTGCTCAAGTATTGTTCATTTGTATTGTGATAAGCAAATTGTTGAGCCTCTTTAGCCAACAAGGAGTTAGTAAGATTGCTGTTTTTCTATTGTGTTAAGAATAAGTTTGCAAGCCTCCTTAGCTGCAATTTCTTGTTCAAGGCATGTTAGAAGGGAGTTTTGTTTCAAAGATTTGAGTAATAAAATCATGAGCCTCTTTTGCCTTGGTCTAAAATCTCAGATTTCCGTTATCTATGTTGTGCTTTTATGATCTTTATTTCAGCTTACAGTGAAGTGTGTAGGTGTTTGTTGGGAGAGAGATTGTTAAAGTATTTTTGTCAGAAAATCTGCCTTGTTAATTTCTAACTTCTCTTGCTCTGCTATTACTTGAGAGGTTAGGAACGTCTTTAGTCTAGGTTAGTCGTAGTTGAACTTCTTATCAGAAAATCTCAGCTGCGGCGTTTGTGTTTAAAAAACCTTGTGCTCTAAGCTGATCCAAAAAGATAGGCAACTTAGTTTTAGTTTACCTTCTTTCAAACACCATCAGCAAGAGGGAGCTTCCCCTCCTAATTTGAAGAGCAGTTTATCTGTGCATAGCTGTCCGTTTTCAAATCCGCATTCCAGAGGTGCGAATTTAAACGCCAACAGGTGGTAAGGGTGCATGAACTAGATTGGTGTTCCCCTTGTCAAATGAAACATGAGAATTGAAAGGCTCTTCTTGATTTTGTTGCCAAGGTGGACTTAAGTTCACAAGTGATTGTTGTGATGTGGCTTGATAGGTTGATGTGGCATTGACATGATACGTATATGGGTTTGGTTGGCATGATGATGAAGGTGACACATAGGATTGTGGTTGAATGTGTTGAGGTTGGGATGGTGTTTGGACTTGTTGTGGTGTGATTTGTTGTTGTGAAGAGGTTGCATAGGATAATGGTTGTTGAAAGGCGGATTGATGTGGGTAAGGGTTGAGATTGGAAGAGGTTTGATAGGTTGATGAAGGATGAGGTTGGTATGAGGTGGAAAGGGATGGCACATTAGGTTGAGGTGGCACTTGTTGATAATAAATGGATAGGGGATGATGTTGTGGTTGTTGGATTTGACAAGTGGCAATGAAATGATTGGCTTGGGCTAGGAGTTGTTGGATTTGAGGTGATTTAATTTGTTGAAAATCTTGGAAGAGGGTTTGAAGGCTTTGTATAGTTTGATGGTCTAGGGGTTTGGGTATTTGGTAAAGTGTTTGAAGGAGGTTTTGAAGTTGGGATGCTAGGGCTTTGTGTTCGAATGTGGGCATGGTGTCACACGTGTGTAAGCTCTTGGGCATCAATTTGTTCCTCAAAGTATGCAACATTGTTCATGTCATTATTAGAGGTGGTAGGAGAAGCCCCTCGAAGTCTGATTTTATGTTTTGGTTTTGTTTCATGATTTGAACTAGAGAAAGAGACTCCTTGAATTATGACTTTAGGCTTAGGTTTTGTCTCATGATTTGGTCTAGATGGATAGCCCCCTTGGATTATGATTTTGGGCTTATGATTAGGATTTGGCTTGTTTATGATTATGACCATTTTGACAAGTGGTGACCAGGACTAGGTTGGTGATGGTGATGATGTGGAATGATTAGATTGGATGACTTGGATGGATTAGGATGAAATGGATAGGATGTGACTAAGAAGAGTGATTAGGATGAAAGTGATTGGATATGAATGTGTTGGAAGAACGTGTAGAGTGACTCGTCTTTATGTGTTTGGTGTTTTGCTTGATTGGACAATGTTTAAATGAATGTTCACACAATACACACACATGAATCACACACGCAAGACACATAAGCAAGTTTGAATTTTGGAATTTATGAATGTGATTATTAAGCACACACTTGAAGAAGACACATCAACAAGTCCTAGAACTAGTCAAGTGGGTATGGCCAATTAGGTCTCAAGCTAGTCTGCACAAGGTTGACTAAGGAATGATTTGAAAGAAAAATCTTGCCAATAAGCCGGGAGAAAGGGGTAACCCACCCTTCACCTTCACTTCCCAAAGGTATAAAGTTCTTTGGGGCTTAGCTTAGAGTGACAAGATTTCAACTCCCAAATGAGCGTGTCTTTAGATTCACACTTGATTGAGGTCGTCCCTTGGAGGGGTGTGTGCTCCAAGCAGGCCTCCTAAAAAGGGTATGACAAAAGCAAACCAAGTGAGGTGTTTTGGAGGACACACACACTTGATTCACACTCGCAGTGATTAATTTCCCTTAGAAATGAAATATTTGTATGCAAACAATAGAAGCACTTGTTCTTTTTAACCCCAATTCAAATGTGTAGGAAGACAATGGTTAATTTTAGACCCAATTTTGATATGTGATTGAAGACAAAATTCATTTTTAAGAGCCCAAATCCAAATGTGTGACAAACAGGATTAAGAAATGGAAGATGGAATATGTGCACCTGATTATTCGCTTTCCAATTTGTTGTGTATGAATAATATTTCTGCCACTAAAACTCCTTATGATCACCAGCCCCGAAAAATCTGATTTTTGGAATGGAAGCTCTAGACGTTGTCTCCAATCTGCAAAAAAAATTTTGTGAAAAAATACGCAGCCGTTTGAAAGTTATGGTCGAATCTTTGGAAACTAGGGCTTTATCCACAATGATGTCAAACCTGCAACAAAAAGCAAACAAAACCTGCAACAAAAAGAAACCCAACTCCAAGATTTCTCAAAATGTGTTAAAATATGTCAGGTTCACCAATGTAAATAGGGAAAAATTTAGATTTAATGTGTTGAAAACAACAAATTAACTAAACCCTATCAAGCACCATGAAGCACAAACTAGAATGAAAATGCAAATAAACAAAGGAAATGCAAACCAATTTTCAAACTAGATTTGATTGACCTCCATGGCTCTTCTCCACCTGCATGAGAATGCAAGATTTTGAAGGATTGACTGTTGGAGGAATGCTGGTTGCTCAATTTAGTAGCATAACATTGACATGGGGATGATAGATGAATGGCAATAGATAGGAATGGATGAAAGACTGAAGAATGATTTTGACAGCATAAGGATATTTGAAGAATCAACCCCCTAAATGGCTTATGAGAGAGTTTATTTATAGGAAATGTCTGATTTGGATTGACGGTTGAGATTGAATGTCAATAAGATGTCTAAATCAATGGCCAGGATTGAAAGTTGTAGTATGGACTAGGGTTAGGTCAAAATTAGGGCAATGACAAGAAATGAAGGGTTGAGATTGAATTATAAGATAATTCAATCAAGGGCTGAAATTAAATGAGATGTCAAGAGATAAGATTTGATGTGGAAGATAAGATTGGCACAGACAAAGAGGTGATAGGAGAAATTAAATAATTAAAATTATTTAATTTAGGTGACAATGAATAATTAAATAATTAAAATAATTATTTAATTATAGAAGAATATGACAAAGTAATTATTTTTAAATTAAATAATGATTTAATTCAAAATTCAAGAGTGGATGGAAATTAAATAAATAAAATTTATTTAATTTGAAAGAGAGCTAATGAATAATTAAATAATTAAAATAATTATTTAATTATAGTGGAAACGATGAATAAAATTAAATAAATAAAAGAATTTATTTAATTTTAGAAAAGGACAATTAGTGGCAGTAATTAAATAAATAAAATTTATTTAGTGTCGGGGAAAGGAATAAAGATAGAAAATGAATTAATTAAATGAAATTAAAATTATTTAATTAATAGAAAAGAATATGACTTGAGAAAATAATTAAATAATTAAAATTATTTAATTGACCAAAATGAAAGGAGCAATGTTGAATAATCTAAAGAGTTGCAAGCCTAGGACAATTTTATGTGTCTACACATTGTTCATCATTGGTCTAAGGCGCAAATTAAGAGAAAGGAGCAGATCAGTTTGGTTCATCATAGAAGGCTGAGTTGATCATTCATAGTTTATTCATTCACAAGTGCGAGTTAGAAGAAGAAGAGCAGATTGCGAATTCTTTAGGAGAGTAGATTGTTATTTATTGAAGGCTGAATCTCTAATCAGCAAACTACATCTGTTTGTATCTGTGTTTGCATCAGTCTGTGGTGCTTCTATTTAGCCCTCTTATCGGCCTCTTGTAAAGGAGACATTTTGTGTTGACATTCAATATATAAGTGATATATTGTTGCTGGGTTTTTCTCCCTCAAGTGGAGGGTTTTCCCAGGGTATCTGCTCTGTTATTGTGTCTGATTTTTGAATTAAATTTCTGTGCATTAAATCTGATCATAAAATTAACAGGAAGCAGTACCAGTTCTACCTCCACAGAGCAGGCGTTATTTGTCAAATCTTCTGCTAAGAACAAAGGGAAGGCTCAATCTTCTCAGCCGAAAGGCTCTGCTTCTTCTCAGGACAGTAAGAAGAAAAAGAACGTTCAGTGCAATTGTTGCCATAAGTATGGTCACATGAAGGCTGATTGTCGGGTTCAATTGGCTTCTGAACAAAAGAAGTAGAGAGGGTCTCAACAAAAGGCAAATGTTGCGGAGTAGACTGAGCAGAAAGAATATGCATTCTATGCTCTTATGGCCAAGCGGACAATAGATCCAATACAATCTTCTGCTTGGTATATTGATTCCAGGGCTTCGCGACATTTTACTCATCGTCGGGATTGGTTCACAAAATTCGAACCATTCTCCGATTCTGTCATTTTTGGAGGAGGCGAAGAGTACACAGTTGCTGGTAAGGGCACTGCCCAGATTCACTCGGGAGGAAGAAATTTACTCTTTCTTGATGTTTCCTATGTTCCAGGCATGGAACATAACCTTCTCTCAGTCAATCAGATCATGCGGCACTCTCCCCAGTTAGATGTTGTTTTCAGTTCGTCCACCTGCAACATTGTTGATAGGGAGACTCGTACTACAATCGCTATGGGATTTGAGGATCATGGTCTGTATCAACTTGCTGATTCTGGTGATTCTCAGGAGCACGCTCTGGCCGCCAGGAGTACTTCCATCAACAAACTTTGGTGTCAACGTTATGGGCACTTGAATGTGCACTATCTCTCTCAACTGTCTCGGGAGGGTTTGGTTGCTAGTCTGCCTAAGATCCAAACTCAAAATCATGGAGTTTGTGGAGCCTGTCAAGCTGGGAAACAGCATCAGACACCATTCTCGGATGGTGATTCTTGGATTTGTTACTGGGTCCAGGTACTTTTTATTATTTGTTGATGATTTCAGTCGAAAAATGTGGGTGTATTTTTTGAAGCATAAATCAGATGTGTTCAGTTCATTTCAGCACTTTAAGGCCTTAGTCGAGAAAGACTCAGGTTCTCAAATTGTTACTCTAAGGTCCGATAATGGGGGGGAGTTTTGTTCAGCTGACTTCTCTACTTTTTGTGCTACACACGACATTAAACGCCAACTCACCACACCATACACCCCTCAATAGAATGGTGTCGTTGAACGTAGGAATCACACCATTACTGAAATGGCTCGTTCTATGCTGGAGTACATAAATGTACCTAAGAAATACTGGGCTGAAGCAGTTTATACTGCAATCTACCTCCTGAATTGGTCACCTACACAGGCCGTTAAGAAGATGACTCCAGAAGAAGCCTGGTCAGGACGTAAGCCTAAGGTGGGCCATCTGAAAGTCTTTGGTTCTACAGTTCATGTATGGATTCCAAATGCCAAGCGTACCAAGCTGGACTCCAAGAGCCAGACACTTATGTTTACTGGTTACGGCGACAATCACAAGGCATACAGGTTGATTGATGTGGAGACAGATTGTCTCATATTCAGTCGTGATGTTGTGATTGATGAGACTACTGGTCCATTTGTTCGTACTACCAGTCCTGTGGATCAGCCTATGAAGGTTTCTGATGAGGGTGTTCGTCTTCCTCTTGGTTCCTCTGATGGGAGGGCTTCAAAGCATTCTGACTCTGAAGATGAGGAGTCTACAAGTCATGATCTAGCACCACCTGATTTTCCTCAGGACTCACATCTAGATGACTTTGTTCCAGAAATCCCAGGAGATGCTGTTTCTCCTATTTTAGATGTTGGTACTTCTACTCGTCGACCTAAATGGTGGCTTAAGACTATCGGAGATCTTCGTGATGATGAACTCATTGAGGGAAGATCAGTTCGTAGAAAGAGCAAGCAACAAAGCACAACTAATTTTGCTATTATGGCCAACATCCACAGCATCTCTGAGCCTCATACATATTCAGAGGCTAAAGGAATTCCAGAGTGGGAAAAGGCTATGGAGACCGAATATCATAGTCTTTTGAAGAATCACACTTGGGTTCTTTCTGATCTCCTCCTGGGAAGAAACCTATCAGTTGTAAGTGGGTTTATAAGGTCAAGTATCATGCAGATGGTACTTTGGATAAATACAAGGCTAGATTAGTTGCTCGGGGATTCACACAGTGGGGGGGGCATTGACTATGAGGAGACTTTTGCTCCTATTGCCGAGATGAGCACAATTCGTCTTCTTCTCGCTATTGCAGCCCAATTTGCATGGACAGTTCATCAGATGGATGTCAAGAGTGCCTTCCTCAACGGTGAATTGCAGGAAGATGTCTACATGATGTAGCCTCCTGGTTTCAAGGTTGCCCGAAAAGAACATTAGGTCTGTAGGCTCGTGAAAGCACTTTATGGCCTCAAACAGGCTCCCCGTGCATGGTACATAAAGATTGACCAATACTTGGTTGATCATGGTTTTTCAGCGCAACGCTTCTAACACTAATCTGTATGTCAAACACTCTGGTGATGATATTCTCTTTCTTGTTGTCTATGTTGATGACTTGATCATTACTGGCAGTTCAACACTTTTGATTGTAGCCCTCAAATAGGATTTGTGTCAGGCTTTTGACATGACAGATCTGGGGCTTCTCCATTATTGTTTAGGTATTGAGGTTTGGTAGACCGCTGGTTACATTTTTATCTCTCAGTCTAAATATGCTAGAAGTCTACTTGACAAATTTCAGATGCAAGACTGCAAACCGGCCTCCACACCTATGGAGAAGGGGCTGAAGTTGTTAGCCAACTCTGATTCACCTCCGGTCGATGAAACGACATTCAGGCAACTAGTGGGCAGTCTCATCTACCTCACTGCCACTAGACCTGACATCAGTTTTGCAGTGAGCTACATTTCTCGCTTCATGACAGCTCCAAACGCTGATCATTGGATTGTAGCGAAGCGAGTGCTGAGATATGTTAAGGGCACTTCAGATTATGGCATTCTGTATGGCAGATGCAAGGATCCAAAGCTGATTGGTTATACAGACTCCGATTGGGCAGGTTCAGTGGATGACAGAAAATCCACTTCTGGGTATGTATTCAGTTTGGGTATAGGTGTTGTAACATGGACCAGCAAGAAGCAACAGGCAGTGGCTCTTTCCTCGACTGAAGCAGAATATCGAGGAACTGTTAAGGCAGCATGTGAGGCTGTTTGGCTCCGTAGGATGCTTTCTGACATGCACATGTCACAAGCAGGACCTTCTCCCTTGTACACTGATAATCAAGGGGTGCTCAAATTGGCCAAAAATCTAGTCTTCCATGAACGTACCAAGCATGTCGAGCTTCATTGCCATTACATCCGCAAGCTGGTAGAAGACGGATCCGTTCAGCCGTAGTATGTTCCGATAGTGGATCAGATTGCAGATATTCTCACCAAGTCTTTGAGCCCGGATAAGTTTGTCAAATTTAGGGGGCAACTTGGTGTTGTTGACGGATTGACCATTAAGGGAGGGTGTTAGAATATTATATTCTCTATATTTAATGGTCAATTATGATGTATTTAAGTAGATTAGATATTTTCTGTTTCTGGTAGGTAGACATTTAATGTCTACAGTTGTAGGTGGTTGACATCTTAAATGTTTGTAGGTAGAGGTAGTTGGTCTCTTAAATGTCAGTAGCTAGACTCATTAATTCCTATAGTGCTCTGGCACTGCTATATAATGTAATCTTCTGTTCTTCTTAATACAAGAAAGTAAATTACCAGTTCATTTTTCTTGAACAATATCAACATTTCAATAGTTATGGGGAAGATTTTTGTTGGTTCTTCATCAATTTCAATGTTCCCTTATTGTATTTGTAAAGGAAGCATGACCTCAATTTCCTCATACATTGTCTCATCCATAGATTGTAGACTCTTTGAGTATTCATTGATTTGGTGTGTATTTGTAGGCAAAAATCAAAATGTAGATGCTCCAGTAGGAAATTGTATGTTGGCTTTTATGGGTTTTGAACTTTTGGTGAGTCTATGGTGTAGACTTGCCACAAGTACTCACAGAGTTAGCTGCAGTCTCATTGGAGGCATGATGAACAATATACACAATGGAAATATTTGGAAAAAACACTTAAAACATGGATTTTTGGTTTTTTAAGCCTAGACACCCATGCCATATCCTCACACAACATTTGCAAGTTTGTTTGAGTGAATTTGAATAAGTTTGGAGAGGTTTTGAGGAGCAAACTTGTGCAATTTTGAGATTCTAGGTCAATTTTTTTTTTTTTTTTCAAGCATTACATGAATACAATTTCTTTCCAAAATGTTAAAATTAGGTTTGTGAGTCAAGCATGACTAGATTCATTGTATTCAAAGAAGGTTGATGGAGTGAGGGTCACAAAGATAGTTTTTTGATGGGATCTTTGTGAACAAAGCTATAGAGATCATCTAGATAACTTTAAACTTCTATTTAAATTTCAGATTGAATTCTTTAATTTCAATTTTTCAAGTATTTACTTTAATTGTAATTTTGTTTGTAGGTATTGGAGCCTTTGGTGAGAATTTTGTTCTGGTGAATGAGGAGCAAAATTGGATGGGATGGCCCTGGACAAGATCAAAGAGGCTATTTAAAACTATTATAGGGGAGATAAAGACAAATTCAATCTCTAGATTGTTAATTGGAGATGGAACAATCAACTTCACCAAACCATTCATGTAATGGGTTACCACCTCAACCCCAAGTTTTTCTTCTCCAATGACTTCACTAATATTAATGGGGAGGTTATGGAGGGCCTCTCAACATGGATTGAGAAGATGACACTTGAGGTTGAGGTGAGAGACTTGATTATTTTAGAATTGCAAAATTATAAACAAGCTAGGGTAGAGCTTTTTTCCTTGGCACTAGCTATTTGAGGGAGATCCACCCAAACATTAGGTAACAAAAAATTGGAGTCTTCACTTATATCTTACAATTATTGTTTACTTTCAAAATTTTGAATATTTTATTTGCAAGTTCTTGGTGGGAAGATTGGGGTGGGAATACCCCAAATCTTTAAAAGCTAGCTCTTTGTGTTTTGTCTCAACCATAATTTGCAAACTTGGACTCAACAGACCAAATGTTTTTTGACTCGATGAAAACTCGTGACTTAAAAAATATGTAAATTTTTGAAAAAAGCATGAATTTTATGCAAAATACAATTATAAAATGTATCAAAAACATGTAGACCATGGGGCACACCATTTTCACTACCTTTTATATGGCAAAAAACAATGCTTATAAAGCCAAAACCCAAAGTTCCAAAAAATGGTGCAAATTCAAAATTCTATAGCTATTAGAGGGAGATCCACCCAAACATTAGGTAACAAAAATTGTAATCTTCGCTTATATCTTACAATTATTGTTTACTTACTAACTTTTGAATATCTTATTT
>VDFB02213357.1:0-25223 GCA_007258455.2 Sequoia sempervirens
GTGATTCTATGTGAAATTTCCATCTATCCAAAGGGTGAGGTGCACTTACATGTGAAACTTTTGCCCGATCTTGATGGAGGTCATTTTTTTGCGAGAGGGTTGTTGTGGGTGTTTGGAGGTCATTTAGACCTTGCAAGAAGGATAGTTGCATCTGAACTTGTCCACTTGGGGCTCATATTTTGGAATCGATGGTTTGGTGGTGCAAAAGGCAACACAAATCATTTTCTACCTTTTGAACCTATCAATATTCATGGTGCCATGTCTCCCAACTATCAAAAGTTGTTGCATAACACATCTTTTTGATATGCAGTGTCCATTTTGGGGTGTGTTTTGTCGTTTACCATCCATTTTGAATTGCTACAGTGTGCAACAATTATGGTTTCACCCTTGGGTGTATATTTTGATGATTTTGGTCATTTTCAAGGAGGTTGGCTCATTGTGAGATCTATAGATACCAAGGAGGTTGTAGGGCATCCATTAATGTTGCAATCCATTTTATTGATAAATTATAGACCTATGGAATAGAAGAAGATTAAAATTGTAATAAGATTTTATTGTAGAATGTTTCCATTGCACTTTGTAGGTATTTATGACAATTTATTAGTCGTAGCTAGATATTTTCCAATTCCACATTTTCTAGTATGAATTTAACATTGAGTTAGATGAGTGTGGAAACAATTTGATGATATAGCATGGATTGTAATGATCTTCTCAATTTTGTGTATGAATATATGTAGTTGTGTTTGGATTACTAAGTATGTTTTGTTGCAAGGTTTCATGTTAATTTCAATGTATGTTAATACATAGATACATGCTCTTCCTTTCATGTTTGCTCTCTTCTTGAAGTGTTTTGAATTTGTTTCCCAATATATAGGCATTGGCCTAGAACCATACTTCAATCTCCCATCATAAAATCAAACACAAGCCAGTAGCATGTAGGAGGAGTAGTTTTTTTGTATGCATAACCTAGTAGTATAATCAAGGATCTATTTTCAACAAGCCTCAAATGAATTCATTATATGTGGGTTGTGTGTACACAACAACATTAGCTATATAGGGGTTATAAGTAGCGAATTTCTTAGTCTAGTGTCATTCTTTAGTGCTAAAACATCAAGCTAGGTTTGACTATCCTTGTCTCATTATTAATCAGCTTATTTGATTTCAATACCTGTTATGGTATACCCCTAGGAACACCCTCCTAGTCTAATTTGAGCTTGAAGCATAGGATATCTAACCCACTCTCGTTGAGTTGGTCATTATCCCTCCATAGTCTATTGATGAGATGATTTCACTTACATGATGACAACCTTGGCCATGTGAGTGATATTTTTCTCTAAGAAGTGGAGCAATAATTTTGATATCCAACAAGCTGGATGAAATGACATCAAGTGGCACCATTTTATTGGAACACTTGGGGAGAAAGAGGATAAAGGAGATATGAATGCCTAATAGTTGGTTTGACCAAATCCAACGGAGGAGATTAAGTCCTCTTAGACGTGTGATAGGATGCATGGGGAAGAGGGATGTATGACAAGTGTTCTCTCACATATGTTGGAGGACACATAGGGAAGGACTTATGACAAATTTCCTCTCACATGTGTGAAAACACATAGGGAAATGGAATGGAGACATGTGAATCCTCTCACATATGTGAGAGATCATGTCTAAATGGAGGGTTAAGGTTGAGAGATGGGATCAAGGGCTAGGAATTCATTGTAGAATGTTAGGGATAAGTCATATTGGGTGTAGTTAATTAAATTATCATATTTAGGAATGTGCAATGGTTAATTAAATTTATTTAATTAAATAATTAGATTCAAGTGGGAAATGAAGGAATTAAATATATATTTCACTTATTTAATTCTTGTAGGATAGGACTATAAGTTTAAACTTAATTAAAAAATTATCAATTTATTTAACTAAAGGTGGGAAACAAGGATAATAGATGGATTAATTAAATAACATGAATAATATTTATTTACTTAATGCTGGAATAAGATAAGGTTTGACATGGTTAGGTGTGGAAAACTTTAGGTGTCTACACTTTCAATCTCTAGAAAGCCAATGGGGAATGGGAGCACTCTAGGACATAAAAAATATTTTTTTATGATGGGCTAGTTGAGATCTGACCATAAGTAACTTATAGATCTAGAATAAATAATAGGATATCATTAGCAAAGTGTGAGTTGATAACAATATTATTTTGAGGGATGGAGATACCAATTATGAGCTTCAACTAATTAGCTCTTTGCAACAAATAACCCAAAACAGATGTCTATTATAAGCACATATAGAAGTGGAGAAAGGGAGAACCTTACTCGATAGATTCTTTCGATTGAAATGATTCATATGTTGAATTATTAATAACTAAATGAGAATTAGCATCTTTAAATAAATTTTGAAATTATGCACAAATTTTATGCCCAAAACCTAGCCAATGTAGCATTTTAAGGATGAATTTCTAACGTATCCCATCATATTCTTTGTCATATTCCAATTTGATGAACACCACATTTTGTGTAGATTGTTGAGCCCATTCACTAGTTTCCTAGGCCAAAATCAAGTTATCAAGGATATATCTACCTCCAAGAAAACCAATTTTCTTTGATCTAAATATACCTTGAATGATTGGTTTAATTTGAGTAGACAATGCCTTCACAATAATCTCGTAGGAAGTGTTTAGTAGAGTGATTGGCCACTAACCAAAAATTGTGTCTTCATTTTTCTCTTGAGTAGAAGTTTGATCAATCCTTTATTTATGTTTGGTCTTAGAGAGCCTTTTACAAATTCTTATAAATAAAGTAGATAAAAGACATCTTTAATGTGAGGCTACATAGTCTAATAAAACTCCACTAGCAATCCATCAATACCTAGAATTTTATTGAGTGCCATGGAAAATATAGCATATTCAAACTCTTCTAGAGATGGAACTTGATTTAAAAACTAATTGTAAATGAGGCCTATTTTATTTGGAATACAATCCTTGAATTTCTCTTCAAGAGTTTCTTGAATGTCCTCCCAACACATTTCCTCTTTGAGGCTCAATACTCCTAATTTTTTTGAAACAATATAGTATCTCAATAGGATTTGTATGTAGAGTACCATGTTTATCTATTATAGCACAAATTCTCTCTTTTTATGTTTATAATTTAGATATGTTGGAAAAACAAGGACAGACAACTGAGAGGAGGAAGGTGAATCAGTTGTCACAAAATGATAAACTTTTCAAACTTTACTTAACCTAATCTCAAATTTGATGAATAAGCAATTAACACATCAAAGAGACAAAGAACACCAAGATTTTTTTGTGGAAACCTTGTTAGGGGAAAAACCACGGTGGATGTTAGTCCACAAGATTATACCTTGTTAAAAGTATAAACAAATCAATAAAGGGGAATGCACATGCATTCAGGCACATTGCCTAGAGCTCACCACTCAATTACAAAAGGGGCTCATTGCCCAACAATACAAAATAGGATTAAAGTCTGGAGGGTATGAATTGAGAAAATAACTTCTCCACAAGCTTGATTACAGTTCCAATTAAGCACAAAAAACTCCTTCACAGACTACTTCACACTTCACTCAATCTTCTTCACACTCTGCTCTGTAATCAAATGATATTCACACATAAGAGCACACTCAACACCTCAACACACTACACTAATGAAATAATCGCTCTTATATATCCACTACATGGGATTTCATCAATAACTTAGTCGGCCAGGAAAATAAAACATATTTTCAATGTTGGCCCAAATTTACAAATAAATTTTTAATGTGAATCCACCAAGGTCAGCTGCAACATAGTGGGGACCCAAATTAATATCTCCAACACAAAAAGACTTCAATTAATTTCACCTCGAAGATCCACAACACGTTACCACCAACATGTCAGCCAAGAACAAGAAAAATCAAACATACGTAGGAAAAATTATGACCACAAGCACACCGATCAATGTGGACGTACCACAAAGATAGAGAACGATTTAGAAACATCCAAGAGCACCAATAAACAATAGAGAAACATCCACAACAACTAAGATTTCTAGAATCACTGCAAACTTCACACAGGAACACTGACAAAGACCACATAAACACCGTCAGACCACAACATGATCAAATCTATACACGAACCTCTGAAACTTCCGATAGATGATCTAGATACACTCAGAAGAAAACCCTTTAGTCCACAGCAGCTGAACTTCAACGTAAAGAACAAAATGTCTTCATGACCTGCACAGTTCCACTAGGAACCTGGAACACTTTCTTTTACAATTTTCTCAATATCCTTGACATATACAACTTCTAATACACCAAATGCTAATAGTGTTGACATCAATGACAACCACCTATTAGCAACACATCCACAACATCCAACAAGATAATTGAAAGAAAATGTATACCCTCTATTGCCATCCTTAATCTATTGAATTCTTGCTCTTATTTTTCACCTTGTCCTTTGTAGTTATCAAGTTTATGAAGTTGAATTTCAATAGAAGCAATGGATGCTTGAATCTTGATGTTGCTTGGATAAATATTAAGTTGTTTTATAGCATACTATAATTTCCCTTGAAAGGATTTTTCTCTACATTTAGACTACCATGCCATTATTTTTCCAAAGGATCAAGGGAATTTAGTACATAAAGAGATAGCCAAAGCACATACATTCAATCCATTATTCCCCTTCTTATGGCTTGGGTGTGGAGTTCCATATTCAAACTAAAGCAACAACGCACTCCAGGTTTTTAAGGTGAGAAATATTAAGTTTGAAAGGGAGGTGAGAGGATAACAAAGTATTAGATGAAAGAGAAATGGTGCAAAGGATGGGAAAGTTGTAAAAAAGAGTGGTAGAATAACCAACTTGAATGAAGGTGGCAAATTAAACATCAACTAATTCTAGATTGTGAGAAACATAAAATTTGTCCAACCTAATGGTTTCTCTTTTTGCACAAGGTCTACAATTGGACCATGTAAACTAATTATGAACGTGACTTGATTGTCTCCCATGTAGAGGATCAACCACCCCTAAAGAGTTATGACAATAAAGCCAAATTTTAAAATTCCTCTTGGTTGAGTTTAGTATGACTATGCCCATTTTGATCATTAATGTGTTCCACCCTATTAAAATCTAATCAACATAGGGAAGATTTTTAGATATCAAGTCCCAAATAATTGAAAGTTTTTAGATTCATTAAGAGCATAGTTAGAGAAAAAATCAATCGTATGTCCATTAATACGGGTAAGAATTCAAACATAGCTATGAGAAGGAACTTCCCCCTTGTTAATGACATATTTAGAGATCCATGAAGCCATCCCTATCACAACTCCCCTTCTTCCATCCTAATGAGAAGTATGTAGAAAATATGCAAACAAGCATCTAGCTGAACGTTGCTAAATTTAAATTCTTGAAGGAATGAGATATCATGACTCCATTTGTGAATGCCCTCTTTAACTCTATACCTCCAACAAGGGAGAGGTAACCCTCTTACATTCCAACAAAATACCTTGCAATTCATGATGATGAAGGGGCAAAGGTTTCATCCTCTGAAGGCAACACCCCAAAATGGTTGGAAAGAGACACTAGCTACTTGTTTTATTCTCTAGATCTTGACCTTTGGCAAGTATTAGGAGGTGGAGAAATAGGAGATCATTTAGGGAAAGATGATGGGGAAGGGGAAGAGGATAGGGAGGGAGAGGAAACACAAACTAAAGAAGGATGAGAAATGTTTTCTAGTAGCGGTTGATTCAAATCAATTTGAATGCAAGCCCTAAGATGAACCCTTAAACTAGAGAACTTATCAATATTTCGTTTGCATCATATGACTCTTCCGAATCGGACCACAATATCTCCAAAAAAATGGCTGGGATGTCAAAATTAAGTATGATATTTGATCCACATAAACTACCATAAACAAGATAGTCATTTACGATAGAAATCAAAATTCTAACCCTAAAAAAATACTTATCCATACATAACCCATACCATATTGCAAAACTATCAGGTTTTAAAGATGCAAGCAACATATCATTTCCACAAACATTTTAGTTTTTCAATCTCCCAACCCATAGCTTCGGGTTTAATTTAACCCATTTATAAAAGCCCACGTCTGTTTGCATCAAAAGAAAAACATAATTTGAATTTGACATTCAGCAATGATATCACTAGCACTTGCATCTATAAGAGATTCAAGGGGTACACCGATAGAATCCCCATGTATTTATCTACAAGTTGGACAGTGATCAAGGGCAGCAGTAAAGAAAAGAACAAAGAGTAATGCAAATTAGCTACAGCAAAACAAATGAAATTCTGAGTAAATAAAAATCATAAATCTTTAGAGAAACAGACGTTATCATTGTAGAAAAGACATTACCTTTTTGCTGTTAAATAAAAAATAGATCTTAAAAACAGATTTGCATACCTACATTTCAAAATGAAGATGGAAAGCTGAAGCTACAATTTATGCTATTACAAAATGCAAGCTATGCAGCAAAAATTTGTTAGAAATTTAAAACCAAAATAAATCAAGCAAGTTCTCTTTTTTTTCAAAATATTTTTTTTAAAAATGCCAAGCAGGCAACAAATCTTTCAAGATGAAATAAAAGAGACTATTACATTAAAAGAGAAAGAAAATCAAAAACGTCTGACACTTGAAAAATTAAGAGCTGACAAATACCTAGAGAGCAAACATTTACGGAAGGGAACAAATTAAAACCTGAAAATGAGAGAAATGTCTCAAAGGCCTCAAATTCCTGAACTTTGTCCTTCCACAAACAAGAGCCAAAATATTCTTAATATAAAGGGTACTCAGAAAATCTCTAACACAGTGCAGGGAGAAGTGCGAGAACAACTTTAAACTAGGAAACCCAAAATGCCCTACAAAACTTGAGCCAGGAGAACACAATGTGAAGGAGAAGTGCTCTTACTGAGCTCTTTAAGTTTTTAACAGTCTTCCTAATCTAGGATAATCCATTACTGTAAAGTATGTTTACCGTTTTGATTTCAAAGTACCATGGCTGATGTTTTGTAACTTGCAAACGAGAAATATGAAAGACTGAATTTTAAAGCACTTATACTAAACTGAGAAAAAAAACTAAAATAATATCAATGGACAAAAGATTAATAATTCTGCTCAAAGACTAAACGAACAGCAGACTGAAAAAATAATTAACCGTATTGTATTCAACTGTGTAAATTTCAATTACAATAACCTCTATTTAAAAGAGATTTTAGGACAGCGATTAGGTTGAATGAAAACAAAGCAAGAAAAAACAAAGCTACATGCTAAATCTATCGCCTAGCAGCTATTAGCATTAAAGCTAAAAAAAATTGAAAACTAAAGCTACAACTAAGAAAAAATATGCAGTATGCAAACTGCAGTTTTAACATACTTTAAATCTAAAACAAAAAACAAAAAAATAGAAACAGCGTAACAATTGATCAATCAATCTTCTAAATACTCTTTCCTAATCAGACTAACATTAAATAAATGCATACACATGAAGCACATATCAACCGAATCAATTTATTGTAGTTGATACTGGATACAGATGATGTTGCTACTGCTACTGCTTCTGCTTCAGTAAGCTGTCTGATCATTTTAAGCAGCGGAGATGAAGTATATGGACCAACTATTTTTCTGGGAACTATCAGCAACAAAATTTACATGTTGTTTAAGATATGGAGAAACAAAGAGTTGGGTTTATGTCAAAAACATGTTCTCCAATTGCACTGTGACATATACCCGTCCAGACTAAGTAAGGCAACTTTTTCTAAGCAGTTTTCATGTTTTCATTGAAAGTAGTGCAAGAAACAGAAGCCAAGGACCTTTTGTCTTTTATAGCAGATTTAAGTTATTTATCCCAACAAAATAAAATGACATGGCTAGGCCCTTTGGCCAAAGGCATTCTACACGCTATCTAGGGGTGTCTTTCAAATCAAATCAATATATGGGATATCCTTTTGAGCCAATGATCTAAAAAAACTGTCAACATGCCCAAAAAATATAAGTGAAGGACAATTACAAGTTGCAAACACAAAGGAGATAATAATCAGTCTTCACACGTGCAAATGGCATTCAAGCATAGCAACAGTGTATGAGACCATAATATCATTACAACAGCTTTCAACTGGTACAATACCAACAAAATAATATCAAAAGAATACTAAATAAATCAGATATTGTTGAATTCAGTGATGGAATTCAACCAAAGACCTCATGGACATATAAGACCCACCCACAATAATCTCTTAACAGTTCGACAGCATGACACTAAGATAATTGCACAAATTAAATAAGAATTAATGAGATGAAACTGCATTTAACAAACATAATCCAACTGCCCAAGGGTTGTCGTTCAATGTTGGACACTAGTGGCCTAGATATCACTGGTCATGGGTCTGAGTCACAGTAGATCAAGCATCACCCAAACAGCTTGTTACAATACCAAAAATATATATAATTGAGCCGGTGATGCAAGGATTAGTTTATATCAGAAGAAACATTACCGCTAAAAGACAAAGATTCTCACTACTTGAAGAACAGCTATAAAAGAAGAATTAAACATATTTCAACTCAAGGCCAAATAAATGCAGCAAGAGCAGACTCCACTGGAAGAAAAAGAGCCAGTAAGCTTTCTCAAAACATGCCCCTCAAGCAACTTCACCGGACTCGACTTCCAATCATCTTAGATGCCAGACCCCAAGATCATCGCTTGGAACAACTTACAATCAATTGAGTCAGGAGTTGTCACTGACAGTATGAAAGTCTCTCAATCTCGCCATAAACCGTTGCCCTGTTGACAAATATGCTCAAGCTTGCAATCGGCTACTTTCCAATAGCTATATCAAATTTGCATTCTTCCTATTAAGAGATAGAACCAATCCTTTGATTTACTGGACAGGGAAGTGGATGCCTCGTTTGAAGCAAGATTAATTTCGACACAGCACACGATCTGAACTCAAGCATGCAAATTCAAAACAACAGCGGTGGCAGTAATATTTGGATTTATTGAAGGTTCCTGGGCATTTTTCTACCAGGAGTTTACTGGAATTAAAATTTTATCTAACAACAATTACAAAAAACAAACCTGAAGATCCAAAGCCTCGTTATGCTAACTGAAAATTCCACGATTAAACAGACAGAGAAAGCCAAGAGATCGTATGTTTATTTCCAGCGAGCAAACCCTGGTACGGATTTTATAATTTCAATCAAAAACAAGTGTAGCATTTTCAATCTGAATTACTTGACACGCCCTATCCGGCCAGATTGGAAGAAGAATGTAAAGAGCGCAAAATAATGACATAGGAAGGGCCTAAAATCCTACTTACTGTTGAGTCCCATGGCTGTGACAACCGAGTCTCCTCCTACGCAAAAGTGAACCGGGTGCATACATGGCAAGTGAAAAAATCACGGAAACCATGGCAAGTGAATTACCTCAAGCTTTTGAACAAATTGTGTTGTATTGTCAACGATGACAATGAGAAAAGATGGGCAGAGTTTGCAGTAAAAGAAATACGAAACCCTAGCAAAGCATTTTTCTTAAAATTTGACCAAAACCACTCTCCCTACACCTGCTGTTTTGAATGATGAAATATACCTGGTATTACGCTCCCGGGGCTTAACGAACTGAGTGGGGGCCTCGTAGTCAAGTATGTTAAGCCAGAGGGCATGAGAGACAGCAGTAGGCGTCCCCTGGCGCAGACTGAAAGGATATCTGTGAACAAAATTCGCTCCCTCCCTGTATGGATCGTACAGTTTGAAGAAAAACGGCGTTGAGGGGCACAGCAAGTTCTTTATGCCTTTTCAGCTTCGACTCCAGGAAAAGACACCATGATTTACGACTTAGCTCAAGATTCTGCACAAATTCTGTTGTACTGTCAACGATGGCCATGAGAAAAATGGGCAGAGTTCGGAAGATAATGCCATTAATGCCCTGCAACTACTAAGAACATAGTAAATGCATTTTTTTCCGTCGAGTGGTTTACTGGCCCGTGGAGTTGTTTGCAGGGGCGTGAGACAGGATTGCCGATGGTCTGTGGACTGGCAAGTCCACAATTAAAAGCCTATCGGCTAATTAGGGAATTAAAAGTTCAAAGATTTACTTTGCCCTTCTCCAGATGGATGGAAAACAGGTCTTTCTAGGGTATGGTAGCTTTCAGCTCCCTTATCTTCAAATCCTGCATTGTTTTTATTGGCCGTGGCTTCAAACCTTTACATTTCGGTCTCTCTCTGCAAGCACGTCAGATGGATTTTCCAAAAGTTTTAGCGATTAGGGCTAAAACCTGCTCTCTGTTTTTATCCAACAAGTACGGAGGTATTGCTTCTCCAATCTGAATTGCAGTTGTTTTGAGCCCAATTGCAGGCTTGAGTTCGGTTAGAAAAATAAGAAATCTTCACCATGGTTTGATAAAATGTTGCATTGCCCTGGTATTATAGGAGATTGCCCTGTAAAAGCCGTGCCCTTGTTTCCTTCGTTTGCTGTGTTCCCCGTTATCTTATTTCTTGATGGACGTTGTCCTTAAGATAAATCTTTCTCATTATGGCATCCGTTGCCCACATATATTTGTCTCTACTTATATCCCATATTCTATGACTTCTGCTTTGATCATTGCACTGCATTATATTTGCCCTGCCACTTTGACCATCGCATGAGGTATGATTCACGCATTTAAGGCCAAATTTTTACTTTATGATGCTTTTCTGCCCAAAATTCTAGAAAATTTTCAAAAATGCTTTGAATAACGATAAACTTGATTCACGTGATACAGAGCTCAAAATGGCAAAAACAAAAGGGTTTTGCCACCTTATATCCATATGAAGATTAACAAGAGTCCAAGAAAGTTGCTCTCATTGTCATTAATTTTGTCTCTCTTCTGACTCGTCGCCCATTGTTTGCTTCTCCTTCGGACTGGATTTCTTCTCTCCTTTTTTAATGATCAATAGGTAGAAGATCTAATAGAGAATTACATCAAGAGCATGATGCCCTAGGTTCAAGCCATCATTGAGCACTCGGATGCCAAGGGTCAGGAAACAGCTCAAAGTAGCAACTTTGAGGCACCCAGTTCACTTCACGAGGGACCTGTTGCATAACGTTTCTGTTTGTTTACTTTCCTTTTATGAGCAATCTATGGCTGATGTTTTGTAATCAGCTGCCCTTTTGGTAGGGCAGCGTTGAATTCATCATAACTGTTGTTTCTAATTTCGATGCTCTTTGCGAACATAAATGTTCTTTAAACTTTTTTCATCAATATAAAAATATAATCTGATATCGTCCGGCTCTACAAGGATTCAGTTCACTCCACTGCCGCCTTGCTGCATTTTGTAACTTCTTTGATATATTTGATTCTGAAGTTTATCAAATTAAAAATACGTAAACAAAATGAAATGAGACGCATCTCAAGTTTGAACTAACATTGAATAGCTTCAAGTTTATTTCAGTATTCAAATTTGAAGGAGAATTGCTTGTCATTACCAAATTTTATATTCTATCCATGAACGAAGTCCATGATGCAACTGCACCAAAAAGTACCGATAAATAATTCAATTTAATTTCACACAGAGAAAAGTTGGAGTACAATTCACCATTTGATCAATACTTTTCAGCTAACTGAAGAGCCTAAAGAACAATGTCACTATTCAATACCAAATGACCACTACTATTCAAATGCTACGGAGGTTCATGATAAGACCCTTGTGTCAAGGTTTCTTTATCAAAATAGGCACTGGATTCCCCAATACGGGTAGCTGTATAGATGTTACCTAACTAGGTGTATTGATGACTTGCCCCAACCCAAAATTTGAGGACAAAATACAATTCCCAATATAAGGTGTATCATCTTTCAATTTCATGGCCGACAAATTATATTCCATGCACCAACCGCATCCATTATAGGACCCCAATGCTTATATAGCAACGTACCATCCAAAAGTACTATTGATGGTTCCTAACCATTCCAAACTTTATCTATGTGATGCCTCAATTTCCTCCAGAGTTTTTCCCTTAGTTTCAGGCACAAACAGCACCACGAAGGTTAAGGTAAGAGCACTGAACAGAGCATACATCATGAATGTTCCTGCAAGGAACAGACCTTAATGTTAGTTTGTGATTCTGTACCCATGATACCAGAAGCATTAAAAAATAGATCCACCCTAAGTTCCCAAACTGGAGTTTATGATCTGGCCATAGATTTACCTGTTTTGCTCCATTCTAAGAGTAAGTTTATTGTCATTGTTACTGCCCAGGAAAGAGACCAATTGGCCAACGTTGCCACACTACCAGCAATGCCCTTGACATTGATAGGAAGTATCTGCAGTAGTAGAATAAAATAGAGTAGGTACTTTATGGTTGAGCATATATAAGACTGCAAAGCAGAACAAGATGAATGGAATCTTTCACAAATGGGATGTCTAGTATACAGGAAAGTAGGGAAATTGGATCTAGGAGGTCAACATTGTAATAAGATCGAAGTCTCAGAACATTGTAGAGGCCCAATTTCTACATTACCAGGTATACCCACAAGCTTTTATATTGATGAGTTTGCATGAAGTGTGATTCCTCGAGAAATGGAAGTCATGATAACTTTACCACTAGACCACGCCCCCTTCCTCAAAATTTGCAGATTGTTTCTTTCATGTCAAATATTTTACTGGGTAAACCTCAATTTTCTGAATTGAAAAATATGCCCAAAATCTGAGTCTGTTCCAAGAATATTTCTCAAGTGTAAGTTGGAGAAGACACATTACCTCAGACATAATAATCCATGGGATGGCCCCCATACCAAGAGAGAAGGAGATAATGCAAGCCTGTCATGAAAAAGCACCAATCAGTCAGATTGATTACTATGCATCAGCTATAATGGAAGCGTGATTAGTCGAAATGAAATAAAAAAACCTGATAGGTAACTTGACTCCCAAGCTTACCAATAATCCAATTAAAGCCAAAATACTGGCAAAATAAGAATCTGCTGGTATATGGCTCTGCAAGATACCATAAATCATGATATCAAACTTCAAAGTGAGTACTTACGCAAGTTTCAGTCTTTGGATCATCAAAGATACATAAATAGTTGCTTAACAATAAAAATTTGGTTTTTCCTCTTTGTCCAAAGAAAATGCATGAGTTAATGCCTGCATATGTCAGGCATCTGCTACACAAGTAATATTGTGATAGGTGAAAAGACTACCTTTATGTAGAATGCAATTCCTATTAGGAAAAGACTGGCTGCCATTCCTGCAGATGAGATCTGGCAAAGTGAAAGAAATTATATGTAATTCTCTTAACAAGGCTCGAGTTGAATCTGTAGTGATCTTCCTATGTGGTAGCAGAGCATTAATAGAAGTTACTTATTTACTTACCATGAGGAGAAGACGCCTACCAGACTTGTCCATTAGCCATGCAATTACTCCAGTCATCAGAACCTATATGACATCATTATACAAGATCAGGGCTACAAGTTCTGAATTAAAAATAATTAAAATACAAATGATAAAGGCTTTATTCCAAAAATTTTATCAAGCAATTAGCTGAACAACTTCTAGCTTAGGACTTCACAATCACCTGCACTCCAGCCAGTCCAAGGGATGCAACCTCAGCATCTGAGATTCCTGTTGGATTTCTTAGAAATTAGTTACCTTTTTCATCCTGGATTAGGCATTCATTTCCCAAGTAGATTTCACATCTCTTACAGGACAGACTTTTTCAACTTAAAAATCTCACTCAGCTACAAATATGCAACTGCGCTTTGTTTTTCTTGTTTTCCTTGTTTTCTAGGCCTAGAACTTCCCTATTATAATTTAATGTACTTTTGAAACCCATGGTCCCACCTTCTTCCATCTGTATACATTAACATAATTTCTTTCTTTCTTTTCTGTCAAATCTTTTGTACTTTGTGGAATTAGCAATGCATAGGTTCTAACATGGTTATGCATGGACCACTATTGGCTGGTAGAAAAATTAAGCGAGTCTTAATAAAACAGCTTACCAGCAGCTTTGAAAATGGAAGTATTGTAGAACATAATGCCACTTATTCCTGTCAACTGCTGCAATACAAGCAGCCCAATGCCAATCTGACAATAGACATTCTTAAACAATAAGACTTTTACATCATAGATTTCCATCAATAAAGTATTTGAAATACAATGCTAGTACACATAAATCAACCTAGGTCTAAAAAGGTGACCATTAGGACACACAGATGAAGCAATCCTAAAAGAGGAAAATCAGATGTAGCAATGCATGGATAAATTTGAAATCTACCATTCTAAATGAATTCTAGAGAAGATGCAGATCTAGTAGAGATTACTAGCAAGGTGGGTAGTAGAATTTGCAATGACAATGTGAAGCATTTAGCCACAATTTAGCATAACAGATCTTGAAGGAAGTCAATCAAAGAACTTTCGTGGATCATGGATTTGCTGGTGTTTGGAACAAACAATATAGTTTAGAAGCTAATGTGGTAAAAAAATGGAAAGACATGCATATGTGAAGCAATGTGAGCATGGACATTTAATGAAAATATACTTTCATTGGAGGATGCCTTTCATTTAATTCCTTGGAAAACTTGCATTATGAAAAGTGAAAACACTTCTCATGATTGTAATTCTAAAGACATTATTAGTACTTATGAATTCAATTCATGCCAAAAAAAGTTTACTCCTTTTAGACACTTTCAGTGATTGAACTTATCAATTCTTGATCAAAAGAAATCTTATGTGCACTATGAGAGTTCCGGGACTTGGATCAATTGTCAGGTGCATAAAACATGATGGAAAACACGGAGCATTGACAAAAATATATCCAAGGAAAGAATCGAAGTGATTCTTGCTATATAGCTGGGGTCACTTTTTTTATCAATCAAGGATAAGGCTTAATAATAAAATAAGAATCTCTTCATACTAATGTAGTCTAGGAAATGCTTAAGATGTCTATCTTAATTGTTTCTCTGAAGTTTAAACGATAACAGAAGGGAAATGGGGGATTTCAAACTCAGCGGACTATCCCCCTCTTTAATGTCTACACAGAGGAGATGGGGAAGGACAAACTTAAGATTCACAAGCTTGGATGTTCTGATAAACTGTGTTGCCTACTAATTATAGTGATTTTGTGGGTACTATAATCCAAGCAGGATATAAATCTATAAGTACATTGGTTAGTGTTCAAGGTACTGGATGGAAGATTAAATTATAATAATAAACTGCAATAAACTTCTCGTGGAGAATACAAGTTAGAAACTAGTTTGGAAGCAAGGTTTAGAAAAAAATGCATAGAGATAACCAAAGGTATAGCTCCTCTGACTTCCACTTTGTTGACATCTGATAAAGCATCAGTCTTAAACCGTCACAACTTAATAAACAACTCCAACAAGGCCATCCTAATTCCAACATCTTAACCAAAAGCATAGAGAGATTTCATATACAAATGTGCAAAACATAAAGGTCAAATTGTAGTTTCTTGCATTCAAATTGGAATATAAGAATACTTACAGTAAGAGGGAATGCATATCTCCTCTGGCATAACTCCGAGAATTTGATATTTGGTTCTTGTCTGTTTAGCTCCATTGCACTCTAAAGCACAGTAAAGTTTCACATTAGTTGTAGCAAAGTCTCCTTCATGATAATAACTGCCGATTCCCAATTGCAGGTTTTGCTCAAGCAAATGAATAACTTGCTTGAGGGGATGAAAGACTAAGAAGGCATTTACAAAGATGGTCTGGTAAAGGAAAAATGGTAGAAGATGTTTCTTTGTACTTGGACCACCAAATGCAAAGCCAAAAAGAATGGTAAGAATTTTTTTGTTCTGTTTTTATTTTGATAGAACAGTAAGGACATGGCATAAAGGAAATAAATGGAAGATCAAAATTTAGGTGAAATAATTACCCTAATTTCAGTTGCCTCAAGGGAAACATCAGATTCAAACCCACGAAGGGTTTGTAAGGAAGCTTCAAAGTCTAAATCTTTACCCATCCTAGCCTGTATCCCATAAACACAGATTAACCAGGAAAAGTTATAGCGATGGTGAAATATGTCAATCTCTTAATAATTAAAACTTAAAACCACATTAAAAGAGAGAGTCTAATTTCATTGAATCTTACCAGCCATCTTGGAGCTTCTGGAATTAAAAAAAGCCCAAGAACCAATAAACTGCAGGGAACTGCACCTGTGTAGACACAAAGTATTGGGAATATGAGTGTTCTTTAGCAAATATTCCATGCAACTTTAACAAAACAATTTCAATTATACCTTCTCCTCTCTTTCATATAATTGCCACCAATATACCTGCAATTGCAAGATGCCTCCAGGAAATGAACATTCCCAATAGATATACCACGAATATACCAATTGTTATGGAAAGCTGTTTCACAAGTAGTCTTTTAATTTGTTACAACTCAGACTTTGCAAATGAAAATAAGTGACCATATGTTACCGTTAAGAACAGTAGAAAGGTTGACTTATCAGCAAATACTGATAATGGGCAAGTATCTTACCATGTTGACTGTGCCAAGACCTCCACGCAAGTGCTTAGGAGCTATCTCAGCAATATACACAGGCACCTGAAAAGATCATAACATACAATGCAGACAATTACATGAATATCTAGGCCATTTTTCTTCCTGATAACTCCAAAAAGTAATCCCTGTTATTAGTTATGGAAGTTTCTGTTTGGCTAATTTCCAAATGAAGAGAACCAGTGCAATATGGGAGAATAAAGTATCTGACCAATACAGACAATTGTCTGGCATAAACGAATTTATATTGTTTTGAGTTCTTGACAAGGTAACTATGTTTTCACATCACAATATTGATGAGGAGTTTAGTTTTGAATGTGTCTCGAAAAATGACCTAATTTTTGTTTTCTATGCAGGAAAGCTTTTTATGCTTCAAGTATATATCTGAATATTGTTGTAGCATGCAATAACTTTCCATTCGTTGTCAGAAATCATTCATTGACACTTTGATTAGAATGATTTTGCAAATATGTGTCTCTATGTGAATAATAACAATTCAAACTGGAAAGTAGAAATTATAAATCTCACAATGGAGAGAAAAAACACCTAATAACAGAAAACTTGAAATTGAATTTACTGAAAGGTTAGTGGTAAATCAATGAACTTACAGTGAATGATATGATTCCCACTCCCAAGCCTGTCAATAACCTTCCTATATACAAAACTAAAGAATCCTGCACCCAGATAGCTATAATGAAATTAAAATAAAAAAGTATATTACTTTCATATGCAAGCTTATTTTGTGTAAGTCATGCCTATATGACACAGAATTCATTAACAGAAGAACTACAACTTGCCTCTGCCAAACAAATGGCTATCCACCCTAGAATATTGGGTATTGAGGCTACAACCAGTGCCTGTGTACGGAAAGAGAAATCTCCAAAAAATATAAGAATTCATACAAGGGCATCTTACAACAATTAAGATTGAAAGGAATAAATTAATCCATATATATGAACTTATATTTCCATTCAACGATCATGAATTCCTAAGAACATACCCCTTTTCTTCCAATATAATCAGCAAGTAGCCCACTGACCATAGCCCCGAGCATTGCTCCAACATTGGACAGGGATCCAAATAAAGAAAACTGTGTAAAATTTAGCAACCAATTCATCAACAATGGTAAGCCTGACATCCTCAATTCTATCTGAGAGAGGCATATACATTGTTCCAAGAGTAATGCAACATACCTCAGAAATGGTTAGGTTGAGATCATTTATAATACTACTCTCAGTAGGTGATGAATAGCCATTCTGCAACAAGATGACACATATCACTTTTCTTTGTTTTATCCCTTCCAAATGCCAATTCATTAGTATTACTATTCCATTTCTATTTTGCAAGATATATGACACATCTAGATATTTTGCGAAATATGTGACACAACTAGAATTTTTAAATAAGTTATCCAAGTCCTGCTTGAGAAGAGAAAGCACACAAGAATATTAGATCTGAATTTTATGGGAGAGAAAAGAAATTGTTGCATGGTGATTTGCAGTCTGACATTTATAACCGAGTCCTACATATAAGAAGTTATAATCTAGTTATTCATTCTTTTTTGGAGTAAGTTCTAATATGATGGATTTAATTTCTAGGGATTGAGGACCATAATAAATAACAATGAGACATTTGTGAGATTTAAGCCAACTGTTGCACACAAGTTTTCCAACAATTACTGGAAATAATATCAACCAATTCCAGACACAACTGGGAAAGTAACCTTTTCGTACACTTTATATGGTACAATTCATCGTGGTAATAAGTTTATCTATTTCTTTTAAATTGTTAATATTGTAGCATCATATAATAGTTTGCATGAAAAATATTTTACTATTCTCAATCCTAGTAATGCTTGGAACTTGTAAGCCATATGTTATTATTGTTGCACACTTTGCTTGTTGCAGGTTAGAAATAGAGGTGCATTTCATCTTCATATGTCAAACCTGTTTTGAGATGCAAGGGATACAAGTAGCTTCGTTGAGAACCAGAAGGGTCACATCAATTTTTGGATATGGGCACTAGAGATATGTAGCTATTTTTGTCAGAGAGCTTTTCTTCAAAGATGTCACTTGCTTATAGAGGACAAGATCGATGGCTTTTATCATATTACTCCTTAGTACCATCTTCTAGCCTTAGTTTGGAAAAAGGAACAATCGAATGTTTGTTCATACTTGGAGATCCATAAAGTCCCATAGCTCCTCTCAAGCTCCTAAAGTAGGAGGTAGTACAAATTGCCTCCTAGAGCACTGCTTGACAAGAAAACTACAAGATTTGGAATGCAAATGAGCACCTCATCACAGAAAGTTTTCTGTAACAGAATGCACATAAAGATTAGTCTCAAACAATAAGAAAGATTTATTTGATATGAGCCAAAAGCAGAGAAAACTGGAATGTTCTAAATTAGCAGTAGCACTTAGTACAGCTGAGACACAAAAGGATTTGATTAAAGCACAATATTGGATTATTGAAATCTAAATCTGCATGCGATGCAACGTTCAGCAACTGTAGGTTAAACATCACTTCAAAGTGAGGAGCACAATTCATCTTGTGATCCAATAGATGTTATATTCTCTATTTGAGGACAATGGGAAGAAATATATATCAATTCTTAAAGACGTTTGGCTCTCTTTCTCTGCAAGGAAGTTGTCTTCAGGTGTCAAGCATTGAAATTATCCCCTATACCTAGTGGATTGATTATTTCATACTTCTTTCTTCCTCCACTGCCCTACAATGACCTCCTAGACCTAACAGATCTTTCTTGGCAGGCTGGCAAGGGCCTTGAATCCCCTACTGACATTGCTAGAAAAAAGGTCCTGTCAAGGAATGTACCTTTACTCACATTGATTGGACCTATTATCGGTTTTGGGTGACAACTGCTCCTCTTTATGCTTGTTCTGGATCTCATGATTTGGCTGGTATTGCCAATTTTTCATCTCTCCCATGAGATATTTGACCTTGGATGGTAGGAGAATCGATAGTATTTTGTAATTACTAGCACAAGAGGACAACTCTAGCAGATCGTGTTAGCTGAAACCATTCCCTAGACAACACTTATACAAACATTGATAACTCTATTTCCCCTATGCAATATGACTTAGACACTCTTTTCTTTTGCTATTATTGTTGACAGTACTCTGAAGATGCATTCACCTATTCTGGTCATTTGTAGACACTAGTATTATTATTTAGCTTTAAATTTCAAATCATCATCATCCATTTGTAATACCTCTTCAGCACTCAAATAAAACACTTGCATTGACCAGTACTGAGCTTTAGAGTTCCATCTCTGTAGAAGTCTTTAATAGGTTTGGGGAAATCGTATATTTATTGGAGATCATATTTGTAGGTCTAATAGGTCCATAGCTGTTTTACTAAAAACAGTGTCTACTTATTTTCATAATACTGTTGATTTAACAATTTTCATTATTTACTTCAGGACTGGAACTGGGCTAAATATTCCCTTAGCTCACTCTCTTACATTATGTGTTCTTGTTAATTTTGTCTACTCTGTGGATTGTCCTATAGATATGCTTTTTGGAACAACTATTTAAGACATGCTTAGATTGTTAATTTTGTCTACAATTTTTCTGGATTTAGCTGTTTCAAGAGTTTAAATGAAAAATCTTGACAAAGTTAAATCCCGAAACATTGTAAGCAGTAGTATGGACTGTGAAAATATCATGACTGTTATTTCAGACATTTTCTTTTGTCTAGGATGGGAACTGAGGTCCAAATCAGAAAATAATTGCCACAAAAACTGGTGATGCAATAGGAAGAATTCTACCTACTGCTGTTACTCAAGACTTTAAGTGTTGTATACTGCTCTTGATTAGGAGTCAGGTGGAGAAGAAAAAGTTGAAACTAGCTTTACTACCATTAAACGTCGGTATGGAATCAATTAACAATTAATTGATCTACTCATTTACTCCTCTCTCATAAAGAGAAGAATATGCATTGAAGGATAATTAACATAAAACTAATATTAAACTGGTGCTGCCCATGATTCAATGGGAAGGCGAACCTATTAAAATTGCCAATAGCAACGCCTACTAAATGGCCTTCAAGTAATTATATGCCACACGTGAAAAATCAAGGTTTGGAGCGATAAATTTTGACAGAAGAGAAACTCCTAAGCTTAATTGCACTACCTCGTGCAAGCACCATAGGGATACCCCTGGGAGGCTCCTACTTTAGCTTCTAAGGTAACTTATGAAGGAAAACTGCGAGGAATTTATCCTCTTACAGGTGCCTCAAATTCCACACCCAGACAACATTGAGTGCAAGTTGCAAATAAATTTTGGAGAATGAAAACCCGTGCCATGTGGCTTTGCCTTGGTTTTGTCAGCGAATTCCCATTGTAAATGGAGTGTTGAGCTTGATGGTGCATTCACGAGATTTACAATTGACCTATAAATAAGGATAAAATGAACTGCTACTTGGCCTCTACACCAAATCAAAAAAAAAATCTTCTAATCTTAATAGTGCAATTCCCTGTGGGTGTTACAATCAACAACTCAAAAAATCAACAAAAAACACAATGCCTTATATAAATGAAAGGAAGCAAACTTACTCTGAACCCATATTGCAGACACGCAAACTTAATTATATCCTAATTAATTCGTTCTCCTCCAAGTGACTAGTTACATTCAAGAGAAGCAAACTTACTGTGAACCCGTATTGCAGAGGACCCAAAGCCACAATAAGTGTAAAAAGTATAGCATTAAGAGAACTTTCTTCGGAAGCAGCCCCTGGAACTTGACTGCTGCTGCCCCCTCTCTCAATATTAATCATGGAACTGGTATACCAACTATTTGTTTGTTGAATCAATGGTGTTTTCACATCTTCATCAATCTCCAAATCCTTATCAAAATCTATTCTCTTCCCATCCTCAGCATTCTCCAAATCCTCTCTAAAACTCATTTTTAGCTCAAATCAAAGCCCAAACAAAAAACTTCCTAAAAATCTAGATCAATCAACAAAAATATATAACAAAACGAACTGCACTGCATAAATTTCTAAGTCTACGTAGAGTTTGTGCATAGCCCTGATTGGTGACCTATTCAAAACTCATCAATAATTTCAACATAACTTCAGCTGACCAACTTCATCGATATACCTATGAACATTGCCAGATTCTTTGGCGCATTTTACTATCACTTCAAAATACTAAATTTAAATAGAGTTTGGTAAGCACCGGCCCCCATCTGTCTGGCTTGTGATTTGAGCTAACCAAATATGCCAAGACACGGAACTGAAATGGTTAGCAAGTATATCTCGCTCGTGCGCAATTGAAAAATGTTCTGCCCGAGCTGTCAATACAGACTTTAAAACCTAACATTCAACTGAGAAAACCTACGATATATGAATGAGTAGTTAGTACAGTCGCTAATACCTACCTTTCAACCAATTATATGCTATGTATGTTGGTCTTCCTTATCTTCATAAAGATTTATCCATCCAAAAAATATGCGTCTGCGTCTGCGTCTGCGTCTGCGTCTGTGTATGTTAGTCTTCCTTATCTTCATAAATATTTTATCCATTCATTGAATTTGCAACTGGGTATGGATTATCCATGGATCGACGTGCATGGAGTATTGAGTACTTTATTGGTTTTATTGGTTAATTAGTTTTGAAAGATATATCTCTGCTCATTCATTATATACCGTGCTCACTACTGTGGAAAAGACAGCAATTTTCAGACAAGAATATTTCTGCATCAAGTGTATATTTTTTCAGTGACATTTAAATAAAAAAGACAAAAAATGTGTATTTGTACTTTTCGTTCCTTTCTACATTGAATCATACATTGTACTTAGAAAAGAAAGAAAAAGGAATTGATGTGTGAGGTGCAAATTCAATAGGGAGTTTGGAGTGCATTTACAACATCCCAGACAATAATCCTGACATACATTTGACCAACTTGATTAAAATTAATTTGTTTAAAAGACTGTTTTATAAAAACTTAATAATTTTTAATTTTTTTTTAAATAATACTTTTTAACTTTTATAAATTTAGAATACATTTATATTATGTATATGTGATTGTTTGGTTAAATTGAGAATCATGAATATGTTGTGATCTCACTAATTTATTAATAGTATTTTTGAGGGTTATTTAAAATATTATTTTACTATTATTAAAAAAATTTAGGAGTCTTTTACAATCAAGTGGTCCCACAAAATTTATATGAACAACTATTGTTGGAAAGTTTAATGCTATATATACCTAATAAAGTAAACCCAAATCTATTGGTAGGAATATTAACAATTAGATGCAATCATGAAATGCAAATTGGTTTCAAGGCCCTATATAAGAAGAATAATACAATAAGGTGTAACATTATGGAAAAAGGAAACTCAATGCCTCTCATGTCAAATGATATGTTGATAATAGTACAAATGTAAGAAAGGGAGAGATACATAATGTTCCAGATGTATAAAGATAAGGTAATGATAGTCAAAGTGTAAAGGTGGAAGAATATGGTGTCCCATAATGCAAGGATGTGGTAATGAAAATAAATCATGTAAGGGGAAGACATGATGCCCCCCTTTAGACACTTAAAATTGTCCTGATCAATATCACACATTCAATTCGATTTACTAAGACCATTTTTATCCTGATTCAACCCTTTTCAACTATTTAATTGAATAATCCTGATTGTTTAATTAAACTCATCATTTTCTTTTATTAATCAAAATAATCAACATTGTTATAGGTTAATTCACCCTTTTCATACTAATTTTCACCCTTTTTGATTAAATAATGTGAATTATTTAATTAAATTCCTTTGATTCCTCTCATTTGATTAAATAATCTTAATTATTTAATTAAATGTCATTAATTCCCTATTTTAATTAAAGGAGCTAATTGTTTAATTAAAATCCTAAATTCCCCTCATCTTGCACAAATAAATAATATCTTAATTATTTAATTGACTAATATCTTTCAATCCCTCCAATTTCTCCCACTTGCAAAGGAATATTCCTCTAATTCAAATTCAGACATTTCCTTCCAACATGGAAATGTCTTGCACATTCCTCCTAAAATTAAGGATTTTTGTTTGTTCAAATCAATTACAACCTTTGATTAACTTTATCAATCCATGTGATCTTTCAATCTCATCCATGGATTTGATTATTGATCCATGCCATTTCCTCGCATCCATTTCTATCCCTTGATTAACCAAATTGATCCTAACCATTGATTCACCTAAAAATTATATAAATAAACTCCATTTCATGAGTAATTCATCCACAAAGCTTAGAGTAATTATAGTATAACAATTTTTAGAGTCATCTTTGAGATCATTTAGTCATTTTGCATCCATTTCATCCATTTCTCCATTAAAGCATCACTTCAAAGCTTGTCTCAACAATCGGATTGGGAAAGGGCTGATCATTCCACATTAATTCAACACCAATCCCCCAATGGGATCAGGTTTGCAAGTGTAATTAGGTTTCTTTTTATCAAATTTCTTTCAATTTCATACTTAATGGCTTCCTAGTTTGTATTCCAAAGATTTCATTGGGAATGAGTTAAGTAGGTTAATTGCTTGATTTGATTATTCATTTCAGTTGTATTTAGCCTAGTTAATATTCATGTTCACAGCCCCAATGTAAAATATATGATAAAGCAAGCTTAATGTATCATGGGGAAGTCAACTTCCCTAAAGTAAGTGTGACTATAGAAATGGAATACGACAATGTAGGATAAAGAGGTGCAGCTTTAGAAGCATGATATAGTAAATGATGTGCAACAAGTAACTCTAGGGAGCAAGATGTATCAATATATAGGCTCAATGTCTAAATCTAGAAGAAGAAGGATGTATCTATGTAAGACCAAAGTATAAGACCTAATCAGTAGAACATGACATCAAAATAGGAACAATATGTAAGCTCTAGTAAGTGATATAATAATATGAAATCAATTAGGAGCTCTAGGAAGCATAATGTAACAATGTAGAATCAATTGTTCGAGAGCATAGGTACAAAATGGAAACAAAGGAAATGCAAACATAGACAAAGGAAAAAGCTAAAGAAACTAAGGAACCCAAGTAGGCAGTGAAAAAAAAGGCACAAAGAGGATGCAAATAAAAAAGGAAAAGAAAAATGGAAGACTAAACATGACTCCTCAACTAGGAAAGATAAGAATGAAACCAAAAATAGAAGGTGAAATGAGTGAAAAAAGAAAACAAGGTATATAAGTATAATGGTTAGATTGAAAGGAGACACAAAATAAATGGAAGAATAGGAAAATGAGATCATGACATATATGGCATAATAAAAATGGGCCCAAACATAACCTTAAAAAAGCACAAGGAAGAAGTGAGATGACAATACAACACATTTTCAAATCACTTGTGCTAGCATACTCCATGAAAATTATTTTTGTATCACCCAAATGCTAACTAGGATTGTGGAAACATAAAACCAAGAAAAAGAATACAAAAACATAAATATGGTGAACAATGATAAGTATATCTAGGGTGATCCCACAATAGTGGTTTACACTTTTTGGCCTAACTGGACACTGATATAATTTTTTTTAACGCAATCTCCACATTCGGGCACCTATAGCGATTCAACCGTAAGGAATTTGAAGATGATGTAAACTAGAGTCTTGTCATATTTTGTCTGTAGATTCTAAAAATATTTTTTTCAATTTTTTTGGAATCAGATTGCACTTCTTTCCATCTCCCACAAAAATTGGTTTTCA